>PNEQ01006644.1:7748-59979 GCA_003012365.1 Medauroidea extradentata
TTTTTTTTTTTTTTTTTTTTTTTTTTTTTTTTTTTTTTTTTTTTTTTTTTTTTTTTTTTTTTTTTTTTTTTTTTTTTTTTTTTTTTTTTTTTTTTTTTTTTTTTTTTTTTTTTTTTTTTTTTTTTTGTCACTTTGACTTTTCAATACAAATTTGGGCAACAAAACATGAGCAATGGCGTATGTCCACAAACCAATAAATTCTAATTGTAAGTTAACTGTCACGTCCAGCACTGCTATCAATGCAAACAGACTGCGAAAGGGTTAGACAAAACTGTGACCCGACCTAATCCAAACCCACACCAGCTGATCTACCTGCTTAGACTTCTTAGGGAAGGGGAAAGAATGAGAGGAGCGAGGTCAGTGGCCAGCAGCAGCGCTTCATGAAAGCACAGGTGTTGACGGCTCACTGCGCTAGCTCAGATGTAAAAAAAGGCACACCTTGAAGTAGGCAATTCATGATGCGTAACTCTGGATGCGTATAACAACTTAACGGTAAGTCAGGTATCCATGGTTCTTATCTTCAAAATACTTTTTTTAGCACCCCCAAGCCACCCTTACATTTAAGACGTGTAATTTTTCTGCACCCCGTATAAACCAATTACTTAAATCCACGTATCATTGTTTATATTCCTATACGCCCTGAGATATGGTATGATAACAAAAAGAAAAAGCTTACCATGACACTTCAGTTGGTACTTACTTATTCTGTGGCAATATTACAGAATAAATAGTAATAATAATTCTTGCTTATCCTGTGGCAATTACAAAACACTAACAAGTTAAGCCTAACCTATAAAGTAATCAACTTGCATGATGTTAACTGAACAATTGCATTGGTGAAACAAAATCACTGGAATAGTGGCACTTCCAGTCATGAAGGGGTCAACTCAATAGCATAGGCTAGTATTCAGGCCTGTAACGTTAAGACATTGATAGTGACTGCCATGTGAGTTTACTTCACTGAGTATTGATTAGGGTCAGCTGAGTGAAATTATTAGTTAATTTCAGTCATCCAATGCTCCAGTCCTAAGACACGATTCAATACAAGCAGTGGCGGATCCAGACCAAGGTTTTAGGGGGGGGGGGAGCGAATTATACATATTACGCTCATTGAAGCGGTGGATCCGGGGGTTCTTCACCGGGAAAATTTGGATTTGGTGGTGCAAAATGGTGCTATTTAAGCATTTTTATTGTCACTATACTATATATATACATATAAGTAAATAATTGGTTTCAGTGGAGTATTTAACCAAAATACTTCTTTAATAGGCGTCCCTACATGGACCCATTGCCTTGTTACATCCCTGAGCCGAACAACTGATGGCAGATTACCGAAAAAAAAAAAAAAACTTTTATAAACGAGTTCCTATCATGGCTAACAGTTGCCAGTTATTCTCGCTGTTAATATGAACTAAAACTAGACAGGAAAAATGTACTCTGAACCTTAAATACAGTTTATACTATACGACACTGTTAGTGTTGGCAACACAACTTCTCATTCGCAAAATTGTAAAATAAATAGACAAGTTATTACATGGGGGAAGAAAATACACAGCCTCTGCTGAAAACAAGATTCATTTTTATTTACCAGTCGAAAGTTTATCTTTAGACGAAATCGTTTTGTCAGTTTCACTGTATGTTGTGTGTTTCTTAACATTTCTGTTTCTTGACGGATTTAGTTAAAAATTACCCATAAGAGTTATTTTAGACATGGTAACCAGTAATAAAAGAACAGCAATACATTTTTACAACAGTTTTAGCAAAAAAATTATGTTAGATATCTAAACATACAAAATGAAGCGCAAATCTTACAAAGGAATAAAGAAATTCTGTTTTCTCTGCAGCACACTTAAAGAAACATTAAAATGTCTCGTACAAATTTTCTAGCACCAAATATAAAAAAAAATGTTTAAAAGTTTAAAGCATGGATTCTACACAAGGAATTCCTTAACAATAATATACTGGCCAGTGACAATACAAACAATATAAGCATTAACAACACAACTAACTAAGGACTCAAGGTCTGGCATGGTAGGGTTTTAGGTGTGACACGTGAGCCTTTCTTATTACAAACTTATCAGACTCCTTTTGCATACTCCAGGTGTTCTCACCTAAACCCTTCAGCAGTACATAAGGACCCTCATACCGTGGAGTCAACTTAGCCACCACCTAAACGCATAAATCTTTAATAATAGAAAAATGATAATTTAAAAAAAAATACAGCTAATTTAAGATGCAACTTCACGTTTCCTTCATGCTCTAAACTAGACCCATCCGCCATTATAAATTCCGGGACAGTCAATATTTGGGACCTCCAGTATAAACTTTTATTCCGGTTGCTACCTCCAACTAATTAAACTATTAGCAGTACCGGAATCCACCAGGGCCCAGACGTCCAATCCCCCACTTGCCCAATAATCATATTTCCGTTACTTTTCCCTTTCGCTCGGCGTGAATTATGACATAAGAGGGCGTAGAGAGCACGCCCCCTTCTTGCCCCTGCCTGTTTTCCGAACAACGCATTTTGACGTGTCCCGTCCTACCACATTTAAAACAGACCCTATTCCTTACGCCAATTCTTTCTTTCAGTCCATTATCCAGTGGCCCCAACCACCGCAATTGACGCATCTGCCGGCCTCCGTTATAAAGGCATCGCCCCCTCCACCTCGTTTATTGTCATTACTCGCAATTTCCCTTCCAGCCCTTTCGCTACACAATCTCTTTTGTCCGATGGGAATTCTTTATTGTATTCACGACTCTGCTACTCGCGACCCTGAATCTCAATCGCCATTGCTTTTAACTCCACTAACGAGTTTGGAAACAAACTACATGCGGCTCTCGTCGTAGGTGAAATACTACCAATAATTAGGGCGATTAAATCTTTTTCCTCTAGACGTTCACCCAAACCTCTACTATAGTCCATAACAAACTCTACAAAATTTATTAACGGCTCTTCCGGCCTCTGAAAACATAACTTCTTCGCACATTCACTAGGCACACCAAAGACAAGATACCCCACCTTGTTTACCACATTCGCCGATAGAGCCTCTGCCAAAACTTGGGCAAAAGGCCCCATACATTTCACTGCTAGGCCTGTTAACAAACTCTTCTCCAACACCTGTTTTAAATAGAGAATACACAAAAGTTTAATAACAAACCCAAGCACAGGCCTTACTTCCCAGGATTCTATACATGGCAATGTTTTAACCAGATCACACGTCCATTTATCATCCACATTACTCTTATCTTGACAGTCAAGGAGAACAATTTTCTTTTCCTCCTCTTCCCTAAACCATGTAATAGCCCGTTGACGTAGTTCAACCGCAGTGTCTTTATCTTCAACTACAACACCTTGTTCACTTAAGTAAATTACTAAATCTGCCCGCTCCAGTTGATATAAGAAGTCCGAAGGTGGTGCCATTACTATGCCACTTTACAGCACCGAGGTTTCTTGACTATATACAACCACTTGCCCCAAAAGGGAGCAGAGTGGCGCACCGGAGCTGTTCTTGCTCGTACCCACGAGGAAATTTACCTCTAAAAGCCAGGCTCCCGTATACTAGCACAAATGAAACACAGGGCAAGTCCCAAGATCGCTACCAATACATGCTTATAGTTATTGGGAATAGAGTTGCTTGAAGAAAACCTTGAATTAGAGACACAAACCAGTAACATTTTAAAACTCTACATATTTTGTTAATTTCAATTTACATGCAAAATGTAATCCCATTCGAATTACACCAACTTTCCTTCCAACTCAATGTCTTTGACGAGTTCAATTAATACACATATTCCTTTTACTGTAACACACAACAACACGCTGAACATAATTATCCACGATTGTTCTCCATTCAACACAACCTTAAATAATAGACACATCAAATCATGTACAACGTAATTCGCACACTAAGGATCTCCAATAGAAAGACATCACTTTCAAGTACGTGAAACCAGTCTACTTAACTCACTTTCCACCCAGATCTGCCTGCAACCTGTCCACTCCTCATTCAGACCAACTTTGAGGGCACAAATAATCATCCCTAGCAAATTCTTACACCCCGGTAGCAGTAACCACTTTGCTACCTAAAATCCCAAGCAAATTTTAAAGGATAGTCGGTGACATGTTCTCCGCGGCAATGGTAAATGTCCCGCGGAAGAAATGAAGTGCATTCCATGTCTCACTCACCGACCTGCTGTCCCAGTGAAATATTCTCACTATAACTTAAATTCACAGCCGCCCTCGTGAACACTCGCTCACACAAGCACAAGCCATGCCTCCCAGTATATCAGGGGATTGCAGGTAACCTTCCTCGGTTCTCCACTCAAAGCCAGCCAAGTTCGACAGGCCCGACAGGCCCGATGTGCCCAGGGGAGCAACGCCTTCAGTACACAACCTCTCTCTACCACACCTGACACAAGAGTGATCTCGCCTGACCAGGAGTCCACTCCTATGCCCCTCCCTCCGCCGACACTACCCCCTCCCTTCCTCCAGGCCTTCCCCTCCATGGCCAGTGAAGTGGGAGGTCCGAAGTCAAAAGGGGAAGGTGCAGCTCAGACAACTGGGGCACCCCTAGCGAAAAACTATTGTCAACAAACCCAGAACCTTAGGATTCAAACTAACACCATTTCAAAATACCAGAACTGAACAGGCAACAGTTCAGGTGTATCAAATCATAGCTAATTTCCTGTTTGGTGAGTTTCTGCTCTCTACTTCCAGCATACTGACTTGTGATCTATTCCTCTTCACTTTGTCATTAAGAAAGTAAGAGAGAAAGAGAGAGAGAGATAGATAGACAGACAGATACACAAAAAAATATATATTGTACTGTATTTATATATATATAAAATACAGTATAATACAAAAATCACAGCACACCTTTACTTTTAGAGCCCACATTAAAACTGTCTGCCTGTTCATCCACATCAAATACAGATTACTAAATATTTACATAACTGCCTCCCTGTATCTATTAGGGACCATAAATTCCTTCATTTACGAAGTGCTGGAAGTTTGTCATACGGCAGAGTCATTAGAGCTGTTTACAAACCATGAGGTATTGTGAGATGTTAAGTGAAAATTATTTTTATTTCTTGTACTGTCACTGTGTGCTTCTTTGCAAGCCAGTCAGTCACCTACTTATCACTTTCAAGTTTCGGTAACACATGACTTGTTTACAAACAAGCGAAAAGTTCTGTTTAATACCTTATCGTGGTTAAAATTTCCGTTAGAAATTTTATGAGACTGCAAAAGAAATATTTCTAAAACAAAATCATCCTTTGTAATTGCATAAATTATTAACCACGGTTCAGAAAAATTGCAAAGTATAAAATGTGATACCTGGCTAATCACAAGCTGTAATAGTAAGAAATTTCAATGAATTATTGGAGACAGCCTTCACACAAAGTGTTCTCAGGTGAGATATTAATTCTAATGTTATGTTCTTTGTAAAATAACTGACATCTACCAAAGTGCAGACTGTTTTGTTTTGAAAGTACAGGATGTTCGGAAAGTCTTGTCTTGATCACAAAAATTAATAACTTTGGCTAGAAGTACGATAAAAATACGAAACTAGTGTCAAAGTTTTTAGAACTATCCATGTTTTTCACACATCAGTAAACTTCCACAAGATCACCCTTGGCAGCACGTAGCCCGTTTAGTCAATATTAAATTTCCATCTACACATTAGCCAACATCACTGGAGGGATCGATGCAATGACTCTGGTTATCCGTTGTCGCAGAGTTGCAAGATATGGTACACGTGTTTGGTAAACCTTGTCTTTAACATAACCCCATAAAAATAAGTCTAATGGTGTTATGTCAGGAGAGCACGGAGGCCAAACCGTTGGGCCATCACGACCGATCCATTGCCCAGGAAAGGTAATATCAAGATAGACATAGACTTCCAAAACCCAATGAGGTGGTGCACCGAAGAAGAATGGCCTAATAATTCTGTCATGCTGCGCACCAAACATTCACCTTCGGACTGCCTCTGGTACACTCCATCACGTCACCAGGTGACTGTGAATCCCAAATGGCAATTCGCTACTCCACTGACAAAAAAGGTTGCTTCATTGGGACAAAAAGGTTGCTTCGTTGGAAAAGGCAATAGCCATCAACCTCAATACGTGATAAGATTTTGACCGCAAAGTCATATTTACAGGTACTGTCATTGAACAAAAAGCCTGAACAATTTGCACTTTGTATGCACAAAACCATAAATGATTGTGCAAGATATCTAATTGGTGAACATGTCTGACTTCCTGGGCACCACACCTCACCCACTACTTACTTAGGCCCTAATGCGAACCTACAACAATAAAACCAATGAGTTATGGTCTAAAATTTTGACACAAATTTCATTTATCTTACTTCCAGCCGAAGTTATTAATTTTGTAATCCAGGAAAAACTTTATGGACATGTGTAGTGAAAAAAATTGTCTATGTTGATGTTTTGCAATGGAACAAAATTATTGAGGTTCTAAAGGAGAACTTTTAAGTGTATAGTTGGAAAAATTGGAAACAATAACTTGTACTGGGAGTCTGAGACTCCCAAGCCTGGATACCAAGAAGATCCTCGTATTGGTGCATTGTTTGCAATTTGTGGATTAATGGTCCAACGTGCTAGACGAGAACTTGAGTGCCCCAAAGCAGTTTGTTGTGATCACCGCTTGGACGTCTTCGGGTCCGCTCGGCCATAGTCGGGAATGCTCATGGGCTACCTCCTTCCTCATCTCTTTTTTCCCATCCGCGCCAGCTGAGTTAGCTGGAGCGTGTGTGCTGGACTGTCAATCTTCTCCCGGCCCCGTTAGTGGGTAGTTGTGTGGGCTCGCAACCGTGGTGACACTCCCTGACATGTACTTGGTAAGTTTATAATTTTCTCGTTTTATTTTCTGGTTACAGTCTTCTATTTTAGTTCGGTTTGATCCTGTTTATTCTTCGGTTGAGTTTGGCAATCAGGGTTGTGTCGTCGCAAGCGCGAGCTTGGCACAAGCGGGATATGTTTCCATGCTTTTATTAATTTGGTTAGTAATGGAGAGCTCGTGCACACATAATTGTTTCTAATTTAACTGCGTCTAGTTTAACAGCTTTGATTATTGTTCATAGGTCATGTCCAGTTTGACGTCGTCGCCATATTGTTTGTAACTGCTCAATGTACTTGAGATTGATATCGTAATACATTTACTGTTATTAAGATCTTGCTCTAACGTTATTAGTAGCTGTTTGAACCTTGAAGCTGTTGTGTATTAATGATGTTGAGTGTTAACTCATGGGAGGGAGTGTAAAGGCAGCTGTGTGCCTTGGTACGGGGCAACTTGACTAAGATTGGCAGCCTGTGTAAACGGTGTCTGCTTAAGGGCAATGGTGCACCAACAAAATTTATCGAAAAACTTATGTTGCATTGATTTTCTTTAATCAGACAGCAACTGTGTATAATTTTAAGGCATTGTATGAAAAAGTTGTAGAAAAACATTTTTTTTCCAAGGAAGTTATCTAGGATTTTACATAATTTTTAATCTTCCAATTAATCTGGTAAACTACTAAGCTCTATGATTTGTGACTTTATGAGACACATTTAGAGACATGTTATAATGGATTGAAACCAATTTGGAACAAGTAAGCTTGGTTAATGTGATTTTGTCCCGATTTACTTTTTCGTAACTGTGTTGTTATGCAATAATGCAAATTTTAGGATCTAGTAGATGCAATATTTGGTAGTGTGTTAGAGTTCTATTATATCACAAGCTCGAGTCAATTATTTATAATTTCATATCCTTTTTGATTTGTTACAATCGGAACTAAACTTCACGAGATCGTTAGAAAGATAAGAGTAGCATGTGAAGTAAACTAGCACGCCAAGATGAGCGCACCAGACAGTGGTGTCATCTCGCGACTATTTGCCGAACCCTTTGGACTCCCGACACTTTGCTACGATCTTTCTACCCTACCCCCCTCAAACCGGATGCTTTCCCTCCCCCACTCAGCTCCGCTTATCACTCCTGTCACTCGACCTTCTTCGCTCTGCACGTACTCCCGACACTTTGCTACGATCTTTCTACCCTACCCCCCTCAAACCGGATGCTTCCCCTCCCCCACTCAGCCCCGCTTATCACTCCTGTCACCTGACCTTCTTCGCTCTGCACGTCCTGAGATAGCTAGCGCTTTATCAACTCAAAGGGCGGTGTGTCAGTTATCAGTTTTTCGAGAAGTGCCACGTAACTTATGTGTGAAGTTTTTGAAGACTTACATGGTAAATAATTATGCCGAATAAACTGCCACTTTCTAAGGCTCGAAAATAAACAAGACGTCTAAATGTTTGCAAGCACTTGCAAAGGAAAGAAAAGAACAATCTGAACGAAACGCTCTTTTTCACAGCGGGTAAGTTGTTATTTGAATTGTTTACCACATATTCATTATGGTGTACGAATGAGACGAATAATAAATTTATGATGATTCACAATATGCAATATAGTTTTCTTATGTAAAACACTAAATCAACAAATTTTTCTCGTAAATGTTACAGGAAAGTCCGTGAAGAAGAATCTTCTAGGACGAATGTTGCCGCTAAACTAAATGATTCACTGTCAGCAAAACAGGAACCATCAGACCTGCATAATAAATCTTGTGAGACAACAAATTTATCAACAAAGTAAGTACTCAAATGGAACACATATATTAGGAGAGTTGAAATGTTTTGGCCTTCAGAGACGATGACTATAAAATAAAGTGGATATGGAGCATAGCACCGGAATGCAGGGGTGGGGTAACGGGAAGACTCAAGAGAAAATTTACCATAACAGCATCGCCCAACACAATTCTAACATGCAAAAGTAATCCGAAAGTGATCACCGTTGCTAATCAAAATCGAATCGCCTTGGTAGGAGGCAAACGTTGTAGCTACTTGAAAATCGCGACCTCCAATTTAGAAGAAAAGGTTGAATAGTATATATTTTTTACTGGGAAGCAGTTAAGAAAAATCCAAATAACTGAACTTCAACGCATACGTGGGTATAAATTAATTTAAATGATAATTTTTAGTTTTAGTTTGGTTAAATTATGTTTTTAAATCAAGATAACACTTAATTTAAATATGTTATTTTGAATAAATGTATCAACTGTTGCATTATATAACCTTTTATAATACATTTTTTTTCACAAATAATTTCTTACCTTGTACTTACATATTGTTCAAAATTCATTAATCTCTTTTTTACAATAAATTTTTAACAGCAACATTGTTTTGCAACTGTTGAAGCTCTTGTATTCAAAATTTCAAATTAGTTAGTTCTCTGTCTCGCTATCGAACATGAAATCACAATAGCCGAAGGGAATGTCGATCACGACGGGATGCCATTCATTTCTGTGTATCAAGATGGGGGTTGGAGTACGCATTCTTATGGACATGTGTACAATGCATCCTCGGAAGTTGTAAGTTTTCTTCATTTTTTTCTCGGATCTAGAGTGTTTTAAAAGATATTGCCAAAAATTTAATAATCATTAGGTAGCGGAAAATACTACATTAATTTTACAACAAACTGCAAAAAAGAATTATTTTCCTCAACGTTATAATTTTATCTGTTATCTGAGCCAAAAGTAAACAAAAATTAACCAACTAATTACCATTAAACTATGTTCATACAGACATAGCAGAAATAAATCTCGCCTAAGTAATTGAAATCTAAATTTTCCGTCTATAATCATGCCGTTATTTTCACTGCACACGTTACAGTTCTTCGAAGTATCATTTATTGCATGTATAGGATACAAAGAATAAAATAACACATTTCATTACAAGGTTCGTAAATACATGAAGGTAAGAAAGGGAGGAGCTGGCATGACGTCACAGCCTTTCAGCTAGGTCGCCATCATGGGATTGGCAAAATGTGTGGGTTTGAATGGCACTGGCGACGAAGTTAGAAAATAACTGCAGTAAAATGTCTTTCCGTTACGTATGAGACCCAGTATAGTGTTTTGATACTGAAATATGTTTTCACCATTCAAATTAATTTTTAAAACACCTGTGCACATCATATAACAACATTGTGTTTTGGTTTTGTTTTGCCAATTGTGTCGTGGCCGCCACCTGCTTCAAAAATCTGTGCAAAGTAGATACGCCTGCCCTGCTTCTCCCTTTGTTACCTCCGTGCATAAATATTAGAGTGATTATGTTACTTGGTATTTTTCCCTGCCCATTTGTTTTATTTATTTATAACTGTTGCGGGTTATGGATACGATTTACTGGCCAAACAAGGTTAAATTTTACCTAATGTTGAGTCTACAAAGCAGTGAATTATAAATAGTATGCTTGCTGGTAAAACCAGAAGGCCTAGAGATTGTGTTGGAGACCCTTTGTAATGCATATAATACATTTAACTGTCTAAAAAATGTTCACAAAAAATTATAATGACAATTAGTATGTGTGTAACAGTTCACCTCTGACCTGCGAAATATGTTTATGGTGTTTCTGCTTCCGATAGCAAAACACAATATTACTTTAAAATTGTTCCAGATAGTTGTACTTTATATTCATTTCATTTAAATAAATGCTATGCAATGAAAGTTACCTCCTTCTACAATACCAATTAAAACTATACATGTAAAATACTTTCTACTAATTCTTCATCATGATGCAGTCCATTTAATCATATCCTCGCGCAACATCCTACACATGCTCTGTATCATGGCGTATATGCTGTGAATAAAACTTGTTCTGTTGTTTATATTACTAATCGGGCATGGGATAACCGATGTAGCTCACTGCACTAGAGCTATAAATATTAATTATAACGAATATTCTTACGTTTTTAAAAATTGCCAATCATCCAGATAGCACATTTAAATATTGCTTATATTTTCAATTGTAACTGTCCACAATGCAGATAATTCCTATTACTTTTTAATTCCACTAACTGACCGTAAATTTTTATCAAACACAGTGCCACTGTTTCTTTATTGATACACGGATAACTAAAAATAAATAAATAAATAAAATGCAGAATTTTAAAAGTAACTACTGATTTACTTGTCAAACAGGATACCGCCATCATGATTTACATAAGTCGTCAACAAACAGTGCCTTGGTTTATTGAAGTTTGGATACGGTCCTAAGATACATTAGCTGTTGGAAATATTTTCAAAAAATAATGTTTCCGTGCAGTTTAATTACTATGGGCGGGTCCCCGAGTATGTTAAAGTGCTGTAAGGGTCCATTTCACAAACATAACGCAAAATTTACTCCGGAGAATATATTAGTGAAGATAGCATATAAAAACAAAGAAACGAGTGTGGTTGAGTACAATAAAATATAAAACAGTCAGTAATTAGCAACAAATGAATGGGTGAGAAGATAATTCAAATGTAAATGAATATATTTTTATATCAATTATTAACTACCCCAAAATAATTCGTGAAACACTAACGTTTATTTCAAGGCAATATGGTTATCTAAACAGCCTACAGATCGGCGTATTACCATAAATGTTGTACTCCACTGGATACCAATTTAGTTCAAGACATTAAATTAATAATATAAACTCATGGGCCAATGTTATTTTTAGTTTGAAGGGTTTGAAGCTGTAGCACAAGCGCTGTGTGAATTACATATGTTATGGGACGACACAAATCCCGCGTATCGTCGGACATAACTGCTATGGAAAATATCTATCCTCGGTAATATAAATTATGATTAAAACATATCTGATATAAATTTTTCTTTGAGAAGATCCTATAACTATCAATGAAATTAATTTGTATCGGAGGATGTTTGTAAATTTACATATTTTAATTAATAAAGAACATAATTTGTTACACATTTTAGAGCACAATCTTGTCAAGTATTAAAAATCTAAATAATATTTAACCAAACAATGGAATATATAATGTGTTAGTACACAAAAAGAGGAAGTAATCAATTTCTTGATCTTCGTAACACGGCTGCCATCTGGCAACAGTGCGTGTCATAAGCCCTTTACTGCAATCTAAGGTTGGGACACACTATAGTCGGGACACTTCGTTTGACCTGTAGGTCTTGGACAATATTGTCACTGTGACATTGAATCCATAAAAATGACTTAGAGGTGCATGGTGGACATTAACATTACTAGTCCTCGCATTTCGTAAGACATAATACGATTATATATTATAACTTTCGTTGTCGTAGGCGCTCCAGTCGTTTTGTCCGTCTCATGGGTCAATGGCTGATATTTTCAAGAAATAATATTACTATAACAAGTTTAGTGTGTTCCAATTAAATAATTCAAAAGCTCAAAATTGGTTTATCGAATCATAAAAGCTTACGAACCCATACGTTTCTCTGGATAATTTGTGTCTACATTTATAGCCGTGCCAACCTGGCTATTCAGTACGTGTGTAGCCTTTGTTGAATGTAAATAAATTTGCAACCACACACGCATCTACAACTGGAAGATTACCTTACTTTGGTTTTACATATTCTGACATTCTTTTCACCACTGTAATTTGCAAAACACACACACTCTGTGTCTACTGTGGTAGGAAATGGATATGGCGGGCGGCACTATTACCAAAACATGCAAGTTGGTGTCACACACTGATAAGCCAATGAAATTGCATATTCATTGTTTAGAATTCTGTTTACAAAAACCCTGGTATTTAAAGCCCAAACATTTCAGAGCTACTTTAAGCACACGATAAAATATTTTTCCTGACTGTTCTGACTACGAAAATCATTGAGATGGAATTGGACAATACAGAACTAAGACATCTTTTTACGGAACAAAAATAATTAATGAATGCGTAGAAATATGGTATATAAATATGTTTTATAGGAACACAATTAATTAATTGTGAGGAAGCTTTGGTTATTGTACATTTTTACCATTTAACATAAACTCACACACAAATCACAGGTCGTTTGTTTGTATTGTAGTAAGCTTACGTAAAAAATATTCAAGTAATTTCTCCTTTGTAAAATTGCATCATTTTACAGGCATGCATCACATGGAGCTGCAACAAATGGACTGTTGTACATTGGAGTGCGAAACAAGTACTGTTACATGTGCAGCATCCACAAAAAATATCATAAAACGAGGAGAAACAAATGTTACAAGAACTACAAGGGTACTTCCACGTCAATGGAACAAGAAATTCTTGTTCAGGGTTTTCAAGAAAGTGAGTCTATGCATGGGTTGAGGTACAAATTCATCATTGGTGATGGTAGCTCTAGTGCATTTACTAAGATCCAGCAGTTTGTGTCATATGGCAGATATGTTGTGAAATTAGAATGTGCAAACCATATGGTACGTAACTACACAGCAAAGTTGCATATAATCGTAAAAGACACTTCTCACAACATCACTTCAGAAAGGAATTATCACAATTAATTCCACACCTCAACAATGGAGCCCGAGCTGCCATCATAGAAGCTGGTGAAAATGGACATGATAGTGAAATCCTCTGTCGTGATCTAATTAATGGACCTTTTCATGTATTCGGGGACCACACGAACTGCCGTAATACATTCTGCAACCGTAAAGACGACATTAACAAGGTATCACTAATGTCTTCAACGTCTGTATGGCCTGCAATAATGAAGGCTGTTGAACCACTGGTTTCAAAAGCCGACAAGTTGGTTGGGAATCATACAACGAATCAGGCAGAAAGATGCATGAGTCTTGTCTCAATGTTTTCAGGGGGGGAACTGACAGATGTTGGCAAGAGTGGGCGGTACAAAAGATGTTGCCTTGCAGCTGGTTTGTCTCATGTCAAGGGACCTATATGGCACTTGTCCCCAGCAAAACGTATGTTTGGTCACAGCCCTGGTAATGTAACAAAAAAGGTTCTCCATGCAAGAAAGAAGGCTGTCGAAAAGACATGAAAAAGACCTGCAGCTAGACACCTGTCATTTGGAAGATTTTATAAGCGGAGACATGTCGATACTGGACCAGATATGGATTACTGTCCTGAAGCTGCCTGCCCAGATATCTCCTCTGATGAACTAGAAACTAAAAAGAAAGAAATAATGCAGAAGTTAGAAAAAGAAGTAGCCACAGAAGAACTCTGCACTGCACTAGAGAGAAAAACAGTTGGTCAACACTGCAATAATTCATGGAAGGAAGCCAGGCTGAATGGGTGAACTGCTTCTTCATTTGCAAAGATTTGCAGAATGAAGGCCATGACATCTTGCCATTGTACTGTGGTATCAATAATAAACCCAAACTACTTAAACATGGAAGCTATCATATACGGAAGAGTGAACGAGTCTAAGGCAATTGACATCTTCCAGGAAAAGTGGGATAAGAAAGTCACACTTTCTGGACTCTTTATACGCCCTGAGTATCCACTTTTTGGAGCCAGGGGTTAGTAGATGACGACGCTCTAGTAGAGGTAAAATGCCTACCATCGTTTAATATTGCTTTAGGTATTAAAACCGCTACTTCAATGAGAGAAGTATGTAAAATGAAAAAAATTGCCACGTCGAACGACGGAAGCCTACAGCTAAACAGATCACATGCATTTTTCTACCAAATTCAGGGACAGTTGAACTTAACGCGACGTAATAAATGCATCCTGATACCGTTCATCAATTTTGGCACAGAATTCATTACTGTGGAACGAGATGAGAGCTTTTGGTTAACACAGATGGTCCCTAAGTTGAGCAGATTTTTTTATGAATGTGTGTTGCCAAAACTTGCCGACTCGCGACATGTGCGAGGTCTGCGTTGTAGGGACCCATTCTACATAAAACATTCTTAGACAGAACAGAAAACCGGAAAACCGGACAATAGCAAAATAATGTGAAAAAACAATTTAACAGTTCAATAATTGGTGCTGTTTTGAATGGTTCATGTTATTTACGGCTGGTTTCTCAGCGTCAGATTTTCTTGTGATTGTCATCTGATTAAATTTTAAGTATTGGTTAGCCACAATTTGTTATTTTCAGCCGGTGAAAAGATATTATTACAAAACATATTTAACCAACACAATCAATTGGTTAAAATTAATCTTATGACTATACAATTAAGAATTTAATCTGACATTGTGAAACTGGCCCTTTATGTGTACTGTAATAAACTGCATGTAATGAGTGTTTTGTTATTTGTATTTCATTATGTAATATAAGAAGACATTGTCGTACTTCTCATTGTTCAGGAAGTTCATATACATTTAACTTTTATTGACTGTAAACCTTTCAGCTTTTTTTTTGTGTTCAAATTTAAAGTACATAGGGTATATGTAACTACAAAATGGTTGATGTGAATAACATTTAATGTTAAACACCCATTGTGATAATAAAAGGGTACATTTGGAATATTTCAGTGATGGCCAACTGGCGGCCCGCGGGCCAGATGCGGCCCGCGTCACCGTTTTATACGGCCCGTGCGAAATATACGCCGTAAACAGAACTTATAAAACTGTGCTTTTTTAAGTTCTGTAAAATTGTAAAAATAATGTAAATGGGTGGTTTGGCCCTCGAGTGTATTTTGTAGTGCTATGTGGCCCCTGAAGTCAACGAAGCTGGCCTTCACTGGAATATTTGATTACCAAATGCAACAGGAGACACGATGTCTGAAAAAATCAATTATTTTTATCTACAAATATTATATTACCTATGCTATTCCATTTCCCTGACAACATTGGGATTTCCTGGATTATTCTAAATGCCATGTTTTTAATAATTACAAATTGATAGTTTATCAGCAGTGGCGTAACAACTTATTTGTTTTAGGTAGATGCAAGCACATATTTATTCAACAGTTGCAACCAACACAATGTTATTTGTCCACCTTATTAAAATTGCATCCACATACAATGAATTTCAAATGAAATCAGCAAAAATGTATTGGAATCAAAGTTTGACATTTTAAGCTGGATGTTAGACTTTAGGATTGCTTTGACGAATGGGATTATGAATGCGGAAATTAGTCATATTTCTTAAATTTAAATATGGTTATGGATATTTTTAACATAAAGTAAATAAAACTCTAACCATAAATAATTTAAATTCATCTTGTAAAATATTTGTCGTACAAATTCGTCGACTTTATGGATGTTGATTTTCGGATATTTTCAAGCAATTTTGTCGAAAATTTGATTTCCTTAAAAAAATTGGTATATTTTACTAAAAATTGTTACATTTTCGCTTGAAATTTCCTGAAATACGGATTTCAACCACAAGGGCCTACATCCAACTGAAATAATAAATTGAACACATTTTAAATTATTGTACACCTGAAGACTGTAGTAACAAAATATTGCACGTGTAGAGATTTTTTTAACACAAGAAAGCACATTTTATAAATACGCAAGTAAATGTGTATATGATATTAAAAGGGTGGAGGGTTTTAAGACCCTACCTGTCCCCAAACCCCTTTTCGTTACGCCACTGTGATGTTTATTCAGTACCACTGCATTCAGCGAAGCTATGTTCATGTTTTTCTATACTTATTTACATATCCGAAGGCTACCGAGTGTGTATGTTCTTATCGTAACCTAATAAGTTCAGTAAAGAAATTCAGTTGATATAACATTTGTGTAAACTTATTTTTACGACAATTAGAGATTTTTGAGAACGTAGTGTCAGAAATACACTAGGCTTTATTTTAGCAGGCATTTGTCTTTGTGTTAGTGTGTGGAACCCATGGCATTTAGAAATTGCTGAAATTTACTACTGTTAAATAATGAAGTGAATTAATTTTCAATGGCCCTTAAGCCTTTCTAAAATGTGCAAAAAAGTTAAAATAATGTGTTCTATGAAACTATGTGACTATTTGCTCACTGATACCAGAACTGACATTGTTAACTAGTTGCCAGATTTTTTCAGTTTCAGTAATAAACATTTTACTGGCTTAAATATGTATTTTAATTGTGATTTTGATACCAATGTAGAACATAGGATAACTGTACAAGTAACTGCACTGCAGATGTGAGAGAGAGATTTTATACACACACATATACATATATATACACACACATACATACACACACACATTTTTCCAGTTTATAGTTTTATAGTTGAAATCTAAGCAACAGTGTGTACAGTACAAATAAGCATTGAAAATAATGACTAACATGTACAACATACATTTTACACTAACTATAGTAATAATTTAACTAGCAGTAGCTTCTGTTTTTGCCGAAAGGTTTAGTAAGATTCGAAAAGATTACATAGAGGCTGACAAACTTGCTCTTTGAAATCGACGCGCCACCGTCCCTACCAGTCCTAGCAAAGGCTGGCCTAATAGTGACACGGCCGCTGAAATTTGAACGCCACGTCGTATTTAGCCTCTGTGTATAATCATCTGCAAAACTCAAACTATTGTTTTAACGTTGAGAAAAAGTTTCCAACTTTCAAGCAGTTTTGTAAATGTGTCCAAAAATGAGAATACCAGCTGCAAGCTCAACCAAGCTTTTACTACTGAATGAAGTGCAAAAATCTTATGGGTTCGAATCCCATTTTTGAGATGAGCGTGAATTTGATTTTGTCCGTCTAAATGAAACTGCGTAACGTTTTGTCTAACCGCACCTGTCTTCATGACGTCACTGTGGACAAGTCAACCGAACTAAATTAAATAATGTCCTAGTTTGGTATTCTGTAGAAGTTCAATTTTTTTGCTATATTTTGCCCTGCATTTTCTTCCTCTGAGTAGTGAAAAGGACGCTGTCAAAACATGTTTTAAAAATTAAGTTATACACATTTAGAAATTTAACTCTTGGCATCATTGACAGGACAGTTAAATTATTTACTGTAAAAATTTAGAAGCCAACTATTTCTATGGGTTTTGATTTTTTATGTGTTTAGTTTGAAATTATTTTATTTGTATGGACTTACACTATTGATGCGAACAGCTTGGTCGCCTCCTAGCTACATTACACGTGGGTAGCCAATGACGGCACAGAGCAAGGTCGTTGAGCACAGATAGTATTTTGATGGCGGCTATTGAGTGAGTGCGGGTGTTCACGTCTCTACTATATTTCTATAAGCTGGTGGTTTTTTGAAGAGAAGTACTGCAATAAAGGATCGAACGTGAGCGGGAATAATCACGGCATCATTTCCATTCATTGTTTTCACGTCTTTTGTCTCACAGAACTGATAAAAATTCAGAAAGGAAATGAGCGGCAGCGATGAAGCAAGTACGGCGAGAGCCATGGAGGCGCAGGACAGAGTCGCCCTGGAATTGAGGGGTGACCAAGCTGGCAGTACAGCAGCTCAGTTACAGTGCGTGGTAGAAAATATCTTGAAATCGCCAGAAATATGGAAAATAAGTGACATTGTTACGAAAAAGGTGATTGAGACATTGCAAGAGACTATCGCTTTTAACATAAGTGGCTACGAAGAAGTCACGAAAGATGTACTCAGACTGACGGAAGAAGTGATAGAGTTAAAACGGGAATGTGCACAACGATATGAAGAGTTAGAGCAGTATCAGAGACAATCTAATTTAAGGATTTTCGGGGTAGAAGAACGAAACGGTGAAGTGACAGACAACATCGCAGTTCGCACTGTTAAACAGATAGGAGTGGACCTAGAACTGGCTGATATAGACAGTAGCCATCGTGTAGGCGCGAAGAAGGAAGGTTCACCAAGGCCAATTATAGTGAAGTTTTTGAGCCACAAGCAACGGAACTCGATGTTTCGCCGGAAGAGTCAGCTCAAGGGGACCGGCGTCACTATACGTGAGGACCTCACAGCTTCTCGGCTACAACTGCTACAAGATGCCATCAGCAAATTCGGGCTCAAAAACGTCTGGACTGCAGATGGGGTCATCATCATCAAAAACAGCAACCAAAAAAGGCGAGTCACAAACGAAAAAGAACTTAACTGTCTCTCCAAGTAACACAGTATTTTCTCTCCTTAACAGTAAATTTTCTATTTAATAGTAGGGATGCTTTTAAAAATAATCAAGGTTTTTTTTTTCTAGTAAATAAATATCTATGCTTTTGAATATTTGGAATTTTTAAATTAAGATTTTTATTACAATTAGTAATCGGAATATAACTTTTGGTGTCCACTGTAAATTATTAGACCTTTAATAATATAGTTAATAATTACATCTCTATTTCTCACCTGTATTTAAATTAGTAATATTTGCTTTAGTACTTAAATACAAGCTTTGTTGCTAGTTCGATAACATAACTTGATAATCTTTGTAGAAAACTGTGTACTTGTTTGTTAGTAAGTAGTTACTCCTCCCCCGCTTATCCGACTCTGTTTTAACCGAACCTTCAGTTAACCGAACCGTTTTTCTCCGTGTTATAAATGTGAATACATGCCCATTAATATGTACAAACATGTAGTATGATTAGCGCGTGCAGCACGCAATTGCAGTGTGCACTGTGCCGATCACGAAGCGAACCGCGAGCGGTGCCGGCAACTGAACGGGTGGATTGGTCGGGGGAAGGGTGGTGGTGAACGTGTAGGCAGGCAGTCGGCCGCTGAAGACGAGTGTAGCAATTTATTTATTTATTTTAGCATGCATGCTCTGGTGATAATTCTCTATGCGCTTGCCCGAGACACATAAAAATAAGCTTGGACGGGTGAAATTGTTCACTTGTCCGTTGGGCAGATAATGCTAGTGTTACTTGCCAACAAAAATAAGCGACACCAACATTGGTAGTTGGTTTATTTTCGCGCACTAGTCGTGAACTGTGTTTAGCGGCGGCACGAAGTTTAAGTTTGAAGCCAATAAGCAGTAACAGAAGTGGGCGCACGTGTACTCGTTGACTTTGAGCAAGGTCGCAAGTTTGTGATTTTATTCCGGCAGTGTGCCAACAGAAAACATGTCTGACCTACGTAAGTGCTACCAAACCTAGATAAACAGTTCGTTGAAAAGCAGTGCTAAGGATAGACATGCTCGTTTTCACACGCGGCCCACCGTCCGTGATTTTTTTTTTTTTACTTTATATTCTTGTTATTTCCCCTTCAGCTGTCCAAACAGACTCGTTCCAAGACAAAAAAAAGGGACTTACTCCTGTTCCCACGCTCTTCCTGACGGTGTGTACGATACTTTAACAATGCAACAGCTAGCCAGCCCGCAGGATTTATTGCTTCTCGCTCAAGTTTATGAGACATTTAGTGTGTTAAATTATAATTTATAACTAGTGTTCAATAAATGTTGAAATTGCTATTGAACTAAAAGATAAATACACGTACGGCCGACTGTGTGAGAATGAAGATTAATCAGACCAGCAAATGTGTCCTCTCATCCGCAATCCTTGCTGGTTATCTCAAAAAGCTGAAGGTCTACGGAGTAAAATATAAGCTGTAGCTAGCTAAGCAGAGATAAGCACGAGTAGTTGTGTGTGGGTGCATGTGTGAGGAAAAGAGATAGCGCTATCGTTATCTCCCAGAGGAATTTCTTCTGTATGCGTGGTGTGTGTAACTCAGGTATAGCACAGCTGGCGGCAATTATTCTTAGTGAAGAAACAGCATATGTCCGCCGTTATTAAGTCAGAACACGCAGTTCTTCTTCCAAACAGCCGTGTCATCTGAGCTGAGCGGAAGCTTTTTGGGAGCGCCTGACAGCCGGCACAAGCGATACACAGACACTTCGCGTCACGTACTCCGCCGACTTCAGTGACAGTGATTAATTCTGGTAAACAGGCATCGGTTTTTTTTTCTTTGCGCTTTTTACATTCCGTTTCTTGCAGTGTAAAATCACAATTTATTTTCTGTTATGTTGTTAGGGTAACTATGTACATATGTGCACATCTAAACACAGTAGATTATAAAACGAACGTCATGTTAGTTACAGTGCTTTTCACTTAAAGGATGATATTAAGGATCGTGGTAAATATCGTGAGCGACGAGGCAGTCGCATCTGTTCAGTGTCAGCATAGAATACAGTAGGGATGGCTAGGCGAGAGAGGGGAACAAAGCAAGACGGGGAAGCTTGATCAGCTGGCTGCGGAGCGTCGTCCGGGCGGGAAGCAGCGTTGCCAGATTACTTAAGCGCGGAGTTACGCCGAGATTCTTGGGTACATTTAAATATTGTACTACTTTTAATTTTTCAGTATTATGTACATAAAGTGTAAAATAAAATTCAATGAACAGTTTGTGTATATATGTTCACCATGTTTCTTACAGTACACGAGTGTTGCTTTAATACGAAAATACCTAATTTGTTTATAAACAAAAAAATTGCTGTTTTATCCGAACAATTCAGAAAACCGAACCGGTTCGTCCCCCGACTAGTTCGGATAAGCGAGGAAGCAGTGTAGTAAACTTTGTAGCATTAGTTTTTCATTTTGTTATTAGCCAAGTAACATTGTGTGGTTGTAATATTTGTTATACTTTCGTTTCGAATACTTATTTTCCTAGTAATGTTAGAATATTGTCTCACTTATAGCGGTGCAATGCGTCAAGAGAGCTAAAATTTGGACATCCCTGGCCCATGGCCTCCACTCAGAACAGTAATAATACCTCCGGCAAGCATTCCTACCCCCTTCCAACGAGCCTCCCCCCAACTATCGAACAACTTGCCAGCTGAAACACCCTCCGAGAGCACTCAACTGTTTTTTCCTCCCGTGACCGGTCACCAGCTAAAAATATGCCGTCTAAATGTCCGCTCGTTGATGAGAAACTTAGACGAAATAAGGGAAATGATTTTCGTGAATAAAATACATATATTTGCTATAACTGAATGTTGGTTAAATCCTGCTTTATCTTCCTCATTATTAAAAATACAAGACTATGCACTAGTAAGAAAAGACAGGACATCTGGAAAATGTGGGGGTGGTGTTTGCATGTATATTCATAACAGTATTAACTACAAATAAATCAGTACCGAAAATATCATCAATTGTGATAGCAAACTTGAGCAGCTGTGGCTTTAAGTACGTAGCAAGAATCATAAAATCGCATTAGGAGTTGTTTACAAGCCACCAGACGTAAAATATACAGAACTTGATAACTTGGAAAGCTTATTTGAAGAAATGCTTACCGAATACAATGATATAATTTGCACTGGTGATTTTAATGTTAACATGCTAAAATCAAGCCCTGGCACCAACTTTTTTAACGTCTTACAACTGCACGATCTAAAACAACTCGTAACATCGCCGACTAGAATATCCCTAACGAGTCAAACACTAATTTATTTAATAATAGTAAAAAATTAAAGTAAGGTTACACATACAGGCCAATATGAATCTGTCTGTTTCACAGATCATAATCTAATTTACCTAACCTATAGCTTGCCTGTAGATCCTGTTACAGAATTTGCTCCGGTTATTTGACAAACATGCTCCTGTTAAACGTACAAAAGTTAGAAGAAGAAATAATCCTTGGATTACAGATGCTATAAAGAAGGCCATGAGAGAAATAAACAAAGCCCACAGGTTATTTCTTAATAACAAAACTGAAAACACGCATAACAATTATAAAAGACTCCGGAATCATGTTAAGTCATTAATTAGGACAAGTAAATTGCAGTTCTTTACGTCAATGATGGACACACACAAAAGTGACCCTAGAACCTTGTGGAAGCATCTCAAACAATTTCATGTTACTGATGAAAAATGTCAGTCTATTCCAGATTCTTTGAAAATGCCTAACGAGCTTAACAAATACTTCTTAGAAGCTAGTCAGGTTATTACCAGTGCAACCTCACGAAATAAGACCAACCACACAAATAATCAATACAATCAACTTCAATTTAAAACAGTATCAGAATCGGACGTATACAAAACATTAAACTCAATTAAAACAAATGCCACAGGCGTAAATGGAATAAGTATAAACATGTTGAAACTGTATACTCCTTACATAATCCAAGACTCTATAGAATACTCTGTTTTTCCGAAACAGTGGAAGGAATCAAAAATACTGCCAATACCGAAAATTTCTAACCCGACTGAATTCAAAAACCTACGTCCTATAAGCATACTTCCAGCTTTATCTAAAATATTAGAAAAATCGTGTATTCACAATTTAAAGTCCATTTAGAATAAAATAACATTTTATATGAAAAACAATCGGGATTTCGTGCAGGACACAGCACATACATGTTACTCCAGGAAGTAACAGATAATATTTACAAAGCCATAGATGAGTCTAAAGTACCAATATCAATTTTCTAGACTTTACAAAGGCATTTGATACCATAAGCCACTCAGTTTTGTTAGAGACCCTGTCTAAAATAAGTCTTCATAACAGCTCGTGTGAATGTGTTAAAAACTACATACAATGTCGCTACCAGCAAGTCTCATTACAAACAGCTAAAGGAGAGATATTATCAACTAAGGAATTAGTTACAGCTGGAGTACCACAAGGTTCCGTACTAGGGCCTCTGCTCTTCTCCATATATACACTTGTTACCATCATGTCTACAAAACTTGACGTGCTTCCAATATGCGGACGACACACAATAACTTCTCCCATGCAGACCTGAAAGCATATTGGTAGCAATAAGTGATATTAACAAAGATCTGTCGCGATTAGTAGGTTGGTGTAAATTGAACAGTCTTAAGCCAAATCGCCTTAAATGCTTGTATATGTTTATTGGATCCAAACAAATGCTACAGAAAATCCACAGCACTCAACCAATTTTAATTGATGGCTCAGTAGTTCTAACTTGTAATGAGTATAGAAATTTAGGTATTGTTTTCACATCTACTCTGGATTGGTCTAAGAATACTTCTAAGTTAATACGAGCAGCTTATTATAAGCTAAAACACTTGAAAAAATTCAAAAATATCCTGCCACAAAACTTGAAATTGCAGTTGTGTGATTCCCTTGTATTGTCATGCTTTAACTACTGTGCCGGTCTATTCGTTGGCCTTGACAAAAAAACCCAATACAGAGTCCAAATGGTTTAGAATTCTTGTATTCGCTTCTGCTACAATCTGAAAATACGAGATCACATAATTCCCTACTTAAATACATCAAACTGGCTAAATATGGAATGTAGATTCTCATTTCACTTTTTGTGTCAACAAAAAATCATCCTCACAAAGAAAGTGCCATCCTATCTGTACGAAAACATAAATAAACAAAAAACACAGCACACATACCAAACTAGGTTCAAAATGAACTCCCAAGTTCCACGACATAAAAGCTCAACATTTAAAAAATCTTTCAGCTACCTCTCTTGCAGGTCAGTGGAATGCTCTGCCAGAGGATTTGAAATCTAGTAACGATGTCGCTTTCAGAAAGAAACTTACACAATTTCTGCTGACGCAACAAAAAACAAAACTAAACCTAAATAATGACAACTTGTGAGACTGGTTTCTGGACAATATGCCTTAAAATGAATAGTATAGTTTTTTTGTAAGATTAGGTTAATTCTGATTTTTTACTTTGTCATAGGGCCTGTATATTTTTTTGTTTGTTAAGATAAATGAAACAAAATCATAAATAACACTTACCTTATATAGCTAAACTGTTATACTGTACAATAATTTATAGGTTTAAGTTTATTAATATAACATCAACTATGTGTAATTTTTGTAGTTTATCTGTTTGAACACAATCTGTTGTAAACCGGCCAGTGGCTGAACACTTCGTGGATAAATAAATGGATAAATAAATAAATAAATGGTGGTAGTAGTCCTTGCAGACAGTTTTATAGAATTCTGAGTAGCTTAGTCAAGGAATTCACAGTTGTCATTTCATCTTGTTTTCATTTTGTTGCTAAAAGTGTTGTGTGTCCGGCATGATGAAACACGCTAAATATAAAGTTAACTGTGCTATGGAACAGTGTAGCAATTAGGGATCATAAAGTGATGGTGAGATTTATCATCAATTTTCTAAAGATGGGGAGTTACAGCCGCGTGTGTTGAGGTGTAAGCAAAGTGACAATTTTATTAGTGAAAATACTAGGACATGTTCCATACATTTCGTCCAGAGGATTATGAACGCAATTTAAAAAAAAGAACTCTTGGGATTATTGCGAAGAAAAGTATTCCGTGTAGATGCTGTTCCATCTCT
Source organism: Medauroidea extradentata (assembly GCA_003012365.1). Taxonomy (NCBI): domain Eukaryota; kingdom Metazoa; phylum Arthropoda; class Insecta; order Phasmatodea; family Phasmatidae; genus Medauroidea; species Medauroidea extradentata. The sequence goes on from PNEQ01006644.1 coordinate 32,654, forward strand.
GTTTATTTCGAGCAGGCATGGTGACGCAACTTCCAGTTCCTGCACTATCATTAACCTAGGCACCAGTGCCATCCAAAGTGTTGAACAGGTATTTACCTACATATTTAAATGCAATATACGTAAATTTACTTACTTCTATATTGTATTTTCACAGTGTAGCAAAGGGGCGACACCAGGAGGTAGTTATGGGCAGGTCTATGTCCGCATAATAATTGTGTTGTATTGTATGGCTTATGTCGTCTAAAGCGATAGAAACAAGTTTCTGAAAACATAAACTATTTGTAAAACAGACAGATGTACATAAATTATCCTAACACCCATGCCTTACATGGGAATTGAACCCAGAACCACTCTCCGCAAACTATATATATAAAATATCGAAGAATACATGCCGCAATGTTTCTAAGAAACAAATTTCTAATTTATTGCAGTACTTCACGCTCGGACGCCTTGCCAGAACTATCTATGCATATTTAAAAACTATGATACTAGAAAAAACTAGCAAATCAAAAAACTCCAAAATTTTATGTCATTCAGTATAAAGCATGGCAAAATAAAATATCAATTCATATTTTACATGGTGGTTACAGTTTGAAATTGAAAAATTATAACTTCATACCCGTGTAAAATTAGTTTTGTAGCCTGTTTGCACGACTTCAGTAAAAAAAACATGACGGTCAGAATTTTTTTTACAAATCATGATATTTACACTGACACTGGCATCGAACATGTGGCGGCATTTTGCAAAAAACCGCACGCTGCTAAGAGAAATAGTTTCGGTGATGCGGTGTGTTATGTTTAAATAAATTTCGGAATAGCGCATGGCCGGCTGTACATGACCCCAGCCTAGGAGAGTGCACGAGCCGCTAGTCTATGGTTTCCTTGTCATTCGCCTGCCAGTGTTAGACAGAGAAAAGAGACACGACTGCAGTAACTTTCCGAGTCGACCGCAGAGAAATGACCTTGGACACCCACCTCGTCCGAAGGCTCGCTCGCCACTAACTTGTGGAAAGATGACACGCTGCATTATATACAAACAAAATTACTTGACAGCGGACATAAGCAAGCATTTAGGAAGCTTTTAAGCCGATCCGCCTCTCATTTGGGCGCATGACTATTTTTCACCGCGCTCCATTGGTCTTAAGACGCGGGCACAAACTTTTTAAAAGGATGAATATATGAAATTTCAATTGTATCAAGAGTTAAAATTTAAGTTAGTTACTAGGTGTGAAAATGTCAATCATGTCAAGAATTAAGTTACCAGGAAAGGTTCAAAGAAACTATAACCACATTCACTGCTTCATTAATTTAAAGATAGGTCGTTCATGATTTTAAGGAACTTCGATGAAAAATGTAGCCATACTAGGATTGTCCCGACAGAAAACACATGGAATGTTGGTAAAACCAAATTTTTAAGACACGTAATTTATGTATACTTTGAACTTAGCGGTAAATTGCCGTAAAAACTGGCTCAATCACTTTGTAGTCTTTGTAAATCCACTTATAACATTTATAGTAACTATAAAAACAATATTTCACTCTCTCACTTATCTCCAAAGCATTGACTGCCTACTCCGCCCTGTTCTGCTCCTCATCACCTGGCTCTTCTCGCTGTGATTCCCTCTTCTTGTATATTCTGCCTTAATTAACAGGCACCCTAACTTACCACAATCTCCCTCTCCATTCACCACCTTGTACATCCTGACCAGCCTTTCCACTCTTCTCCTTTCCTTCAACGAGCTCCACTCCAGTTCTTTCAGCTGTAAATATCAAGTTTAGATACTCATTGTGGACCGGCTAAACTGTTGGTTTTAAAGGTAAAGTTTATTAATTAAAAATGTTTCTACAATGATGAAAAGTAGTCGTACATAAAGAAAATTGTTGTTTACTTACTTTGAAATTTGCCATTTTTCACCTAAATTCTAAGTCCGCAAGAGATGTACGTGTTGTACGTGTTCGCCACATTGTATATTGATGTGCTACTAGCACTCCTTGCGGATTGTTGAAAGTAGACATAATTTGTCACTCTACTGTCCTTTACCCAGCAATTTCAGTGGCACATTGGCTACCAGGTTGAGTAGACGTGTTTTCGCAGCGACATGAGGTGTGCATATGTTCGTGTGTATTACGGCGGAATTTTACCGTGTGTTCATAGTGATTACAAATGGAGGTTGCAAGTAGGAGTGCATCGGGGCATGCTAGTAGTTTATGTACCTGGTGTTCTCTGGACGCTTTAGAATTTGGAGGTATCGCTGATAATTGGCTACTGCTTTTTTAATTTCTTTTAGATCACAGTGTTGTAATGAGTGCAATTTCATTTACATTGTTTGTGAAGTTAGCCCGCTCAGTGTGTTTATTAAGCCTGAAAACATGAAAAGGCCCGATATGACTACATTTTACTGGAAACATTTCCTTTGGTATGTAAAAAATTATTGTTATTAACATAACAAAAATATGAATCTCATTACACGACAAGGGGTTATGTTTGTTTGTTTCTGAACAAGTTTAACTTTTAACACATTCCTCCAACAGTGAGATAGGAAAAACATTTAAAATGGTAAAAAGTAGAAATCTGCAATTAAAATAAAATGGGGGCCTATTGAAAAGAATGAAAAGAAAACTGGTTAAATATTTCACAAACATGTTATTTTGAATTAATCACATAAATATTATGTGTGTTGTAGGCTTATAAACAAAGTAATAAATAATTTAAAATAAATTTTCAGAGCATCTAGATCCAATACACAAAATAGAAAAAAATACAATTACTAATAGCAAAATTCAATTTACAAATTAAGATGCATGCCATAACTATGCTATACCAGACATAATATGCAAATATTTTTTCACTTTAAACAATAAAAATAACTTTCCATACAAGAGAGAACTTCAAGATAATGACAATCTTCTAGGAATCTGTCCGTATTGTTTAACAATATCATCCACGTGCACTTTTACATTTCTATGAACAGCCATTAAAGTAAGAGCGGTCAGTCTTTCTTCGCCAGTTTTGTTTCGTAAACAAGTTTTCAGTCTTTTGAGAGTGGAAAAACCCCTCTCAATGGAAGCGGTTGTCACTGGAATAGCAGCCAAAATCGTCAGAAGTAGAGCAATGCTAGGAAAGGAATCCTTGTCAATTTTTTTCAGCACTTTACAGACAGTTGCAACTTTCGTTGCTTTTTCTTGATGTTCTGGTGTCCCGCAGGTACTCTTCCACAATCTCCATTCTGCTTCCAAAATATATCTGTTGGTATCTTGAAGATCATCTTTGTAGAATTCAATAACTTTCTCAATATGCATAAACTGTTTTGTCACTACATTTTGTGGTAGAAGACACTCCAGACCCAGTAAAATATCTTTATACTTTGAAAACTTGTCTTTCAAATGCATAGATATTTCATCCAGATATGGTACAAAAACTACTCGCCTATAATACTCTTCGGGGGTGCTTGCTTCTACATTGTTTCGGAATCGCTGGGTTCCAACGCTTCGTGGAATTGATGGCAAAACACCAACTTTGAAAGCTTTATCTTGGGCATTGCAGTAAACTACAATGAATTCTTTTTCACAATTCGCTTTTATTTGCGAATTCTTTTTCACAATTCGCTCTTATTTTTGAAATTTTTCGTTCCACGCACTCAATTTTGGTAATGGCTGAAAAAAGATCCAAGTTTTCTCGTTGCAAGAACTGTGATAAATGGTACGTTATTGACAACACTTTTGACATGACTAGAAGTGTGATAATGAATTCAAAAGAGCACAAATTTGAGTGCAGGCCTGATGCCTTCGTTTTTGCTGTCAAATCACCTAGTCCTCTTTCTATAAACAACTCCAAGGTTTGGACAATCGAGAGAAAAGACTCACAAAAACAGCAACACAATTGTGCCTTTCAACCCAACGAATCTCATTATAGTTGTGAACAACAGAATTAGGTATCCCTGCAGCTTTTAACTCAGCCTTCAATAGTTTAGTTCGCTGTGTGGATCCCCTGAAATATGTCGCCATTTCTGATATTATGAAGAAACAGTAGCGAATAACATGAGATTTTGCAGCATAACTTAGACACAAGTTAAGGACATGGGACGAACAATGAGTGTAAAGAGCTTTTGTGAAATCTCTCCTAATTACAGCTTGAGCATCATTTAGGTGCCCACTCATGGCTCCAGCACCATTGTACCCTTGGCCACGTACATTACCATATCTAAACCCAATTTTTGTAGTTGTGTTTTAATTGTTGATGCTATTCCAGTCCCGCTGACATCATACACCGGAACGAATGTCAGAAAATCCTCTCTAATATCAACAATGTCTCCATCGACATACCTGATTCAAAGAGAAAACTGTTCAATGCGGTTAATATCTGTAGTTTCATCTACCAGTACAGTGAAAAACTTAGCACTTTTAATTCTCTCTAGAATTTATTCCTGAATTTGCTTTCCAATCAAACTAAGCAATTCATTCTGAACTGTTGGGCTGACATACATAGCATTTTCTGGCGCACTGTTTAGGTGTTCATTCAGAAGTGAATCTCCTGATCTAGCTCGAAAGTGAAGCAGTGCTCGAAAATTCTCAACATTGTTGGTTGGCTCTTCAACAGTTAGCCGCCCAGAATCCTGATGACCTCGTAGAGATATTTCTTGCCTTCCGCAGAATAGAAGAGTTTCTACAATGGTAGATATAATTTTCCTATTTTGTTCTGCATCATTTTTTATCTTCTGTGTTAAAATTTCACTGACATCAGCTTGCTTGCAGTCAAAAATATCCAAGAAATGTTTGGCTGCTATTTGGGAATTTTCGTGGTGCTTGATTCTTGCATGCTTTTCAAAAGTTTCGAGCGCATCCCTCAACCTATTAAAGGGTTTACTCACTAGATTTGAAGGAGCCTGGTGGGAGCCATTGCTAACGTCAGGAGGGCAAAATAGAACACAGGATTTACAAAATGCACCGTGAAGCTTTTCAGAGTATGACAACCAAGAAAATCTGTGAAACCATTTAATTTGTAAAGTCCTTTTTTTTGACCCTATATTTTGTACATAACACTTGTGAGTTTCAGAGGGTTGCCATGGCCTTCTTAACAGCATTTCTTTCTCTACATCTGTAACTGTCTTGTTTGTCTTTCTTACGTACAATCCAATGTCATTACATGCACAGCTTTCTTACGAAAGGACAGAAAAATCATTGCTCAGAAATTTTAGTTGGGTCATACCTGTGCATGAAGTATTAGAAGGTAGAGTTTGTAGAAGTCTGTCAGGAGTAAGAGTGCTACCAACCATACCAGGAGTAGGGTCCAGGATAGTATCCTTTGCCTCAGCACTTCCACTTTTATGTTCAGCATTTGTAAACTGGTTATGAGAATCCTAAGAAACAACAAGATATAACGGTTTGAAAAATTTGGAGGGCTGAAATACGTAATTTAAGGGGTCTGCCTACCTCCGAGCTCTGGTAGCAGCAAATATAGGGTGTTACAGGTTGAATTATATTCTGAAATAGCTCAGTCACTTTCGAGCCTACATATTACCACCGTTGACTTTTTTGTTCAGTATGATACGGCCCACACTGCTACAAAGTCTTTTAGTAAGTTATATCAATATCCTGAAAACTATGAGCAAATAAGTGTTTTCATGCAGAACAGACACTCGAAAACACGTACTCATAAAATTCTTTTCACATTTTCGCCTATGTTGCAGTATTCTTTTCTTCTCAATGCAGAAAATGGTTTTTGTCCGAAAGCTCCAAGGTAGGAAGAAGCCTTAATTTACTCAATTTTAACTTGTAATTTAGTTGGGTGTACATTCGCCTAGATTAGCTGATAAGGAAGCCTGATGTTTTCATAAAATGTTAACATTTACTTTCAATTACTTTTATAACACATGCTTTTGGAAATCTCCCTACAGAGATATTTGATAGAACCACATATGTTGGTGAAATGCATGTCACACGAAAAGGCAAAATGGACCATGGTGATTTGAGTGGCTAGAACACTGCCTCTCAACAAAGGCGACCTGTGTTCGATTACCGTCAGGATCATTTAGATTTTCACCCCGGACCAGTGGCGAAACGTGATCCGTGTTCCAAGGGAAGCTCTATTTAATCAGACTACACACTTTGAGCGCATAGTAGTTGTGTGTAGACCGAGGTGTATAGCTGGAAGATAATTTCTCTCTTCTTGCATTCTACTAACAGAGGAGTGTACCTGCCACTACTAGTCTAATGGTTCCTCAGACGACTGAGCGTTATGTACAGTCAGTTCATACCACCGCTTTCCCTAGAACATTTCACGCTTCGCCACTGCCCCGGACCTATGCTGTAGGCCGGCAGGTATTCTCGGGGATCTCCCGTCCTCCGCTCTAGCATTTTAACTTGCTTTGATACACACACACTATATGCTGCAAAGGCTCCCAAAGCCATAGCTGTTAAACAGCCGCCAAAATATACTTACTCACTATTGTATCTGCAAGCTACCAATCGCTGTGAATATATCTGCAAGCCGTCCCCTCGGTTAGCATGCATTTTTTCGTAATCAGCTCTTTAATTTAGAACTTAATGCAGTGACTCAGTCAATATTATTGCCAGAAAGTGTATGGAATGCTCCAATGCAAGTCTTCTGTTTGATAGTTTCAGCTGAATCTGACTACAAGACTTTTAGCTACTGCAGTATTATACATATTACATACACACTGTATTAGCAATTAACAGATGCTCCAAAATTATGCCACTAATAAATGTTAAGGTTTTGCTTGAAACTATGTTATTTATAGTACAAAACGTTTACTAATTTTGCAAATAAATGTATTACGCAACCATTACGCAGTTTAGTTTGAAAAATTGAATTTAAAACACGTTGCAGTGCGATTTCCTAACTTGCAGGAGAGCCACTTAATATGAAGTAAATAACTTAGCTGTAGGCCCATACTCTACAGCGATGAAAGATTCACTTATTAACTATAACATTCCATTTAGATAGATTGCAATATATTTCCGAATTCCATTGTTGGCATCTGGCATGCATCGCTAAGAACTTCCTAGATTAAAGCCTACTGCAGGTGAGAAAATGTTCTTACAATTTTATTTATTTGCTAACTTTTTGGAGAAATAAAATTTGCATAGAAACCATTAGACAAGACATATAAAGCTTAGTAGATTTGCCAATAAAATGTCCGCCATCTTCCACCATCTGTGGGGGCCACGGTGCCCGGGCGGTCAGACCACTCGGCTCCCACCACGGCGATCCGGGTTCGATTCCCGGCGGGGTCGACCCCGGATTTTCGCATGTGGGAATCGTGCCGGACGATGCCGCTGGTTAGCGGGTTTTCTCGCGAATATCCCGTTTCTCCCACCCCTTCATTTCGGCACTGCTCCACACTCACCTCATGCCATCACTCACCAGCACTGAAGACCTCGATGTTAAGCGTTGACCAAAAAACCTCTCAACTCCCTCTCTCCACCATCTGTAGTCTCTCACCAAGGTGATACGGGTTTGATTCTCATCGGAGTCACTTGTATTTTCGTAAGTGCCTAGACGATGCCCTTCATTCCAGGCGTCGCTCTATATCCAAATCATGCCACCCCTCATTGGCTCTTAGCACCTTTTAGTTAAATGTCTTTAATTATCTCATTGTTAAATGGCCGTAAAACACTCTTCACTCACTCCACCATATGTACACATGTACTAATAACAAGCAAGGAAACCATACACAAACAGTATACTCATTAAAACTTACCACCAAAGGAGTAGAAAGTTTTGGTTTTTTAATAAAAAATGTATCCATCTTCCGCACTTTTCAATCAATTGTGAACTCGCATCATCCTCATTATATTCATTCAAAGACGCAAAGATTAAACAAAACTCCCGCAACGATTAAACAAAACTGTGCACAACGGACTAACGAAGACAATGCTAGAACGTGACTGTTGGATTGTCGCAATGACCAAGGGAGGGGTTTCGCCCTGGTGTAGATGCGGCGCATGTACAAGGCGGTTTATTGCGGATGGGTTTTCCCAGCCCTTGTACCGAAACTTTTGTGACCACTCTGACAACGCAGGGAATGGCGGAAGGAAGTGTCTTCCCTATGAGTGAAAGTCATTCGGGATTGAAAAAAAATAAATACTATAAAACAGCTTAGCTTGTTGGCCCTCCAAATACTCTTAAGAGTTTTTAACATTGCAGATAGTAAGTTGCAGGCTTTTAGCTTTCATAACTACACAATTCTATTTAATTTAATTTTTCTTTTGGGGGAGGGGGGGCTGGGCCCCCTCCCTCACTACGCCACTGGGATAGGGTGCTGTTGCAGAAAATTGTCAGCCCAACATGTGGGGCCTGTGTAAGTACACTGACCTATTTCTCATTCTTGTTTCCAAATTGTGCCACAAATTTTTCTTCACGCAATGGCCAGTAGCAACAGGGAGGAATATTTTCTCAGGAGCTCAATGACACAAACGTGCCTGGATTTTAAGGAGCAGATGGCTCGGCAGACACACAGGGAAATGCAAAGCAATTTAACGAACTCGCCTAGCACTGCGACATATGATGTGAATGGAGGGGCAGGTGAGTCCAGCTATGTAGACCTACCTGATGAAACACAGCTATACACAAATACTTCTATGCCAAATTCACCTACACAAACAACATCTACACAATATAGAACAGAGAAAATATGGAATCACTAGATCCAACATCACTGACTATCATGTTTAGTGAACTGAAACTAAGTATGCAACAGATGCAAGCAGAATTTAAACTTAGTCAAGAAAGTGTAAAGCTGATTTTTAGAGTCTAGTATACAACAAGAGTCAAGCTACAATAATTGTGCAGATTGACACCTTAACTCAACAACTGCAAAACACAGATACTAAGGATGAATTAAAGCAACAGAGTGAAGGAATCACCAGATACATAGACCTACAAATCTGTCAGTCAAGGAAGGAGACTGAGGCAAAATTAATGCTAGCTACTACTTGAATTTTGGATATGAACCAACACCTATAAAACACACATGAGGGCATGACTATGCAACTTTCTACCCTTGAAGCTCGCATTCAGACTGTAGAGTCTAGGGAAACTACAGAAGTACATGTAACCCGAGAGATGTTAGCTAATGAATTGAGCACTAAACTTAACGCATACGATCGTCACCTGGAAAGCAAGTTCTCTCAATCCAACAAAGTTGTTTTTTTGACGCCAGAAAATATTATGAAGAGAGAACACAATTTCTCCAGGAAAAGATGGAGACTGCATTGGCTAGTGCACAGGGTCACCAATTAAACACAGAATCTGAAACCCTACTACCCTCACTACAAACGCATCTAAAATCTCCCTGCGGGACATCCTACACAGCAGGTAATTTATACTACAAGTACTTTGCCTGTAATGCTTAATCTTACTATGATTCATTATCTGGCCAAGCAGTGGTCAGAGAAAATTCCTAAGTTTGCAGGTAAGCAATTCGAAACCCCGTAATGTGTGTGAAGAAGTTAGAAGGTTATGTCTCTTTGTTTTCGCTTACTGATGCAGATGTATTCAGATGTCTGAATTTCAGCTTATCTGGCACTGCTTACTACTGGTGGGAGGTGGCAAAGGAAAAGATTAGCACCATTGAAGAATTTAAACTATTCTTTTTGCAGGAATTTTGGAGCTTGCAGATTCAAGCCTTAATTCGCTCTAGGCTAGCACAGGAATATTTTGATCCCAAAAAATCAAAAACCATAGAGGAACATTTCAACGAGGTATTTGAACGAACACGCCATTTCACACCACCCATGTCAAATGAGGAGTTTGTAGACTTAGTTGTCTCACAACTACCGATGAGCTATCAGAGACAATCAGTGATATTGCTGAGTTTAGGTACCACCTGCTGAAAGCTGATCAGCTCGAGCGCCAGTTTCGTAGCAATCTACCTAGGGAGCAAGAGCGCCATGAGAAGCCACCTAGTCAGCCTCTCTACACAGACACAGCTAATCGAGAACACTCAACCCAACCTAATTTCAGATTCCGTGGTACAGGCCATAATAATCACGAACCGTATGCGGGTAGACGATTTCGAGATCTATACCCTAAAGTAAATAGTATAAAAGCACAGTTCACAAGCGGAGAGTACAGGAAAGATATAACGGAAGTGATCAACCATGTCGTAGAAGCTGGTACTTAAAAGGGAAGAAGTATTCTAGTACTGATGAGAGTAGTCAAAGGCCTGGAGAAAATGATAAAAAGGAGAGGTCCTGATACAGATCATGAAGGAGACAGTTCTGGTACAGAGAAAGACATATCCAGTAATGGTAAGAGAAGTGAAAGCAAAAAGTCAGAGAAGAGGACATTCACCTGACTGGCCTACTAGAGGACGTAGTGAAGAAACTGAAGGGACTGAAGGGTACTTCAAAAGGAATGAGCCACTAGATCCTAGTGCACCTTCTTTCCTTAATCATCAGTGGGTACCTGTGATGAGGGAGATACCAAATGCTCAGCAGAGTCCATCAAACTAGAACGGATCAGTGAGTGTGATCTCCAGCCGCTGGTCCATCAAGTTAAATCACCTGAAGAGGGGACGAATGATTCAGATTATATCAACTACAGTAAGTCCGTAGCCCTATGTACAGTAGTCCTGCATGATTTGGATGGAGAATTTTTGTTACAGGAAAATTTGGAGCCAGTTGCTAGTTCAAAAGCTGCCTAGCATCCTGAAGTTTTAGTCAAGGTGTGTACTGTAGACACCACTGCATTATTAGATAGTGGAGTGGAAATTAGCTCCATTAGTCCGAACCTAGTGACAGAAATAGAAAATGTTGGCGTGAAACTACCTACTTTACCAGTACCTAGTATAAAGACAATAGGTGCTACCTCTAGAGCTAGTCCTGTGGTCAACAGACAGACAGACAGACATCTACATTGAAGGTATTGGCAAGCCTAAGACTACGGCAGTTATTAATTGTGAAAAACTTATCTTTAATTTTGGGTACAAATTTTTTATTGGTACATAGCATTACATTAAATTTTGAAGGATGGTTAATAACTGCTAGAGATGGTACACCTAAAACGGTAATCCCAGAACAGTGGCAATTTACTGATAACTTTGTAGGTACGGTGAGGAAAAATTTCCGTTTAGTCCAGTTGTCACAGACACCTACCAAGGGAATAGTTAGTCTTATATCAGAAGAAATTTTTTTTCTCAAGCCATTACTGCTTCAAGGAGAATTTCACCAGCACAACAAAAACAACTCTACATCTGATTAAAGTGTTTTGTTATATGAGGTAAGGTGTCCACAATGTACGATGGTAATAGAGTTGGCAGTGGAAAGCGAAAGTTTTCGTTGTCAACAGTCAGTTAGGACACGTGTCGGTAAAGGTAATAAATTCAGAATGGTGGAATGTAACTTTTTAAAATCAATTCGGCATGGCACGTGGTTTGGAAAAAGTCATTTGTCTATTTCAACTATTTGTAAGATTACGTATTGCTTTCTAGTTTTGCCTTTTCCAAGCACAAGATTCATTTGTAGAATGTGCCATGTTTCTTTGGCTACCGTCATAGATTGGTGCTCCTTTGGACTAGAGGTGACGGTTGAATGGTGCATGAATCACACTTGGGTTAAATTGGGTGGGGTGGGCGTAACTGTAAGATAGACAAGGCCAAGTTCGGTAAATGGATATTTAATAGAGGGTGAATTGTTCACGGTCAGTGGGTTTTTGGTAGTATCGAGAGAAAGACCGATAGGATTTTTCTCGTTCCCGTGGAAAATTGTACTAAGCAAATGCTGCCGAGTGTTATCAAGGATTTCATACTGCCCGGAACGACAATTGTAAGCGATTGTTGGCGATCGTATAATTGTCTTTCAGAGCAAGAGTTTGTTCACCATTCTGCGAATGACTCGAATTTCGTAGATCCTGACACAGGACACCCAACGCATAGAATGTGTGTGGAGGGATGTTAGGCACAATGTTCCTCGGTACGGTTGTCGCAATGCACATTTTGTCGGGTACCTGGGCGAATTTGAGTTTCGACGAGGTACAGCGACAAAACAGAATGTATGCATCATTTTCTGATCGCAGCGAAGGAGTTGAATCCACCACCGAGCTGTGTAAGTTCAAATATTTTGTGTAGAATAGTTACCCATTTCAGTATTTCCGTACTACATTTAAGCTATTTTGTATTTGTAATTTACGTAGCCTATTTTTACCCCACAATTTCCCTGATCTTCATAGTCCACCCCACTATCGAGTTTTTAGATAGTGGACTTCTCCGGTACTCGTGCATGTTCTTCCTAGTTGTAATAACATAAAATTGATCGTAAAGAGTGTATTTTAGGTACTTATTATAATTATTTTACACATTTTTACCCCACAATTTCCCTGATCTTCATAGCCCTCCCCACTATCCAATTGGTAGAATGTAGGCATTATTATTAATCGTGACTACTTATTTGTTATTATTCGTTGTATAGTTCAAAAGCAATTTAATTTATGCACTAGCCCCTTAATTAACTATTGCTAATAATATGTGCTATCTTTTCTGTGGATATATTGAGTCTATGTGTAATTTGTGTGTGTGTTCATCTAAAATTTTAACACCTTAATTAATGTGTTTTTATGGTGTGTTTGTTATATTATTATATATACAGTCATTTGGGGTAACTTTGTACCGGTCAGGGCAACTTTGTACCACAAGCATAGTTTAAATTCAAATGAAGAATTTCAGAATTTAAAAATACAGCTGTGTTATAGATGACTGAATTTGTTAATCTTGAAATTTGCACAGTGATTGAATACCACAATGGTATTATATAAAATAAAATGCCTGGTACAGTGTTACCCCAAAATGGTACAAAGTTACCCCAAATGACTGTACAATTTGATCATAAAGTTTATGTTTACATCTGTGACGTCGTAAAAGTTATGAGAAAAGACGATACAAGAGACAAGTAATATTGGTTAAGGTACCGCAGCGGAACAGATTCTGAGAAAAGAAAGTAGAAGGAAATTACGTAACAGAAAATGAAATAATCTTAAAATGAAGTTTCATAAAACAGAGTTATAGTATTACTGAAGTACAGTGAAATAGTTGACAATGAGAATATTTATATATAGGAGGGGAAATTAACAGTGTAATGTTAAGTACGTTTGATTGGCACCACTGAAGAATAAATATCCTCATGCGTGTGGTTTGAAATTGTGTAGCCTATATGTAACATGTCTACTATTTTTGATGATGGAAACGAAGTGTTGGCGGTAATTTTATTGTGATGCATTTATGGTTTTGGTTACAAGTATTAACTGATTATTATTTAATTATGTTTTTGTGTACGCAATAAGAAATTAAAGATAACTTTAAAGGTCTCCAACAATATTTTTGTTAAGTCAGAAGTACCTTGTTGATTTTAAGTTATAGCGTTCTAGATTGCTGGAAACTGTAGGATCGGTATGTGAAACAGTACCATGCAAACTAGTGAAGTGTTGATTATAACTAAGTATTTGGTTGCTTGAACTGTTATCATATTGCATTTTATGTAAAGACATGTTAGTTTTGGTTTGTGTAACTGAACGATGCAATGTGCAACGTCCGATTGTGGAATAAGTTAGTGCTGTTGCGAGGAATTGGATTGGAATGGATATTGCTGTTGTAAGGTAAGCCGTTGAGGTCAAATAATATTTTGTTTTATTTTATAAAATGCTATGATAATGTCAGGTACTTAACAATGTCAACGTATGTATATTTACAGTGACGTGTATGTAAAAATGAATTAGGGCCTATTTAGAAGTTGTAACAAAGAGTGTACTGGTTATATTTTATTACTTGATACCAATATATTATTGGTATCGAACAGGAAAATAAAACCCGTCCGCTCTTTATTACTTTGCAATACAAAAAAAAATTGTCAAATTCAGTAGGTCCTACTTGAATTTTTGGTGAAGTAGGCCCAGTTGAAATAATGCATAATTTGTGTCTGGTATCACAATGTAATAAACAGGGGATGGGTTTTATTTTACTGTTTGATCCCAGTACAATGGTATTGAATAGTAATATTAAACCCATCCACTCTTTGCTACTTTGCGATCCTAAGAGGACACTACAGTTTTTGCGTCCCCCTGCCCAAAAACACCCACATTCCCGCGGATCACTTTAAGTGTGTTTAAGTAAATGGGAATGTTGGGTAATGTGACGTCATCAGCAGCATGTTAGTTCCGTCATTACTTGTTTATTTTTGGTGTGATCTTAAAGTAAAAGTCTTATTTTATTACGTTATTTGTATTTAATATATCATTAATATTATAACTGACAAGCCCTGAACAAATTGTATTGCCAAATAGAGGATGATAATAAATGAATAAATAAAAATAATGGAAAGTTCTTGTCTTGGAAAAGTTAGCTCTTTTACTTTTCTTTAAACAATTAATTCCCCCCCCCCCCGCCAAAAAAAAAGCATCATCTACTTTTTCTTTCATGCCAATTTTATTGTAATGACCACCTACCTTACTTTGACAGAGTAAATGCTTATTCAATTTTTTTTTTCCGTTAGGCCTATGCTATTTCCCGAAATTCCTAGTCCATTACTGCATCATACTTGTTACAATATTGTTACTGTAGCCTACTTCAGCTTCAGAAGTTATCTCCAATACAGCACGTTTGTTTAGGATTTCAGGGTGCTAAGAAAAAATCCTGTGTCCGAAGTAAATTCAGAACAAATTTACTGAGTAGCCTTTTTTATATCATTGTTTTTTAACACATATTTTATGAATATGCAACTAGGAATAAAGAATATCCCATTGCATATCCTTGCATGGTACTCTTAAAATTGGTCACCATAAAACTGAATACTAAAATTTAAAACTTATGGTGTTTAATGGTAAAACATAAAACATAAGATTTAGGCCTACTATATTATGGACAAATGTGGGGGCTGCTGTGGCAGTGTGGTCACACCACTCTTCTCCCACCAAAACAATCCAGGTTAAATCCCAGGCCAAGTCAGTCCCTGGGTTTTCGCACACGGGAATTGTGCTGGACGATGCTGATGGCCAGTGGGTTCCCCTACCCTTCAGGTTACGCAGGTTGGCAACAGGCTCACAGTAATAAAATCTGCATTCAGGATATGGTACCCTGACTCTCCAGTATCCTCCTTTACAATAAGTTATTTTCTTTTACGAACTTGAGTAACTTAAATAGCCTTTGAAATAATACCAAATTGGTTCATAATTTTTATATAAATATTTAGTCATGACTTGCACATTTTCAAAACTTTGGTGTCCTACACAACTGAGGATGAAAGTAGTTTCAGGCCATCAGTGATGATGAGGGATATGGGATGGAACTCACTGAATAGGATAGGAGGAGGGTGGAAAGACTGGTTAGGATGTATAAGATAGTGGAACAGGACGGAGGATGGAGTGCACTAGCTGAACATCTAGATAACGGTGGATATAGGGGTAGAGGCAACAACAGTAAAAAGATACATCGTGTCTGGTGGAGGACGGGACGGGGACTACAGTCAATGCTGGTTAGGACGGTCAGGGAGTGGAATTTGTTGCAGGAGGATGTGGTGTCGTCGAGGGGTGTGGGACAGTTTAGGAGGGCTTTGGAGAGAATGTTGTAGGGGTGTTTGGATTCTTGCCACCGGGCGCTTGCCCAATAGCAAGAAATTATTATATTATTTGACACGCTGATGTAAAATGTACATATACAAAATACTAGGATAATGTATGGTACCTACTTCAGTATTGGTAATTATGGTACAATCACGAACTGAAAACTCTCAAAATTTCCACACAAAGTGTTAGTGAATTGGTTCTGGTCTCTGCAGCCACTTAAGTAGTACCTAACTCTCACAAACAATGTAATTTTACGATTTTCAGTTAAAACAGTTAGGCCTACTTTTGGTTTATAAAAAAGTATACAAAAATAATTACCTCCTCCTTGGCCATCGTCAGATACTATAACACCTTGCCGGTCAGTTATTTCAGCAACGGTGCCTGACATTTGCTGCAGACCTGGCATGAACTCAGCTGTCCACATGTCACTGGTTGACACATCTGACGAAACTGTTAACTCTGTGCAAGAATCATGTCTAATAGCGTGAGTTACGAGCCAAGCACATTCTTCCAGTTTCATTTCAGCAACCCTGTGACACCAGAAATTTACTACAGTGCCAATCGGCAAAACGTCTACAAGAGACTCACTACACACACGCCGGCCTCCAATTGTTAAGTTTTCCTTCTTTAACAAAGCTTGTTCTTGTCTCCCTCCGTGTCCAAAAGCTAGAATTGCTTTGTCTAATAGGACTTCAACAACAATTCCAGTCACATTTTTCAGACTCTGGGATTGAAAAGACATTTCACAATTCCATTTCCTAACACGTACGTCCGAAATAACTGCAGGGAAGCAAAACTAATTTACTCTGCAGAGTTGCCAACACTTTTTTTTTTGGAAAAAGTGACCAGATCGATCAGTAAAAATCACCAGATTTTCAGAATTGTTATAAAAAAAATAGAAAACATTAGGCGTATTTTAGCGGTTGAATTGGTCACAAGCTGTTAGCAAGCGTTTGCCGAATCTGTTTGCATTTACAAGAAATCGCTAAAATGCTAAATGGCTACCACAATGGAGTTACGAAATTGTGTACTTGTTATTGTCTTATCAGGAATAGAATTGGACTGTATAAAGGAAAATACTTCTTCACGAATACGTTTATTGGAAAATAAACTACTCTCATTATTTTTTTTACGTGTACAACATAATAAATTGTAGAAATAAATTTAATTGTGCACCAGTATATGATAAAAAATTAATACTGCATCATTTTATTTTAAAATAACTTAAGTTTCGTCCATATTTCACATAAATACAGTTTGTCTTGGTTTAAGATTTGTTCGAAACAAAACAGGAAATAAAAGTAAATGTAAACATCCTGTAAACAAACCCTGTAACCGTCCTCCTGCTTCGTTTGCCTGAAACGTGCAAACACCCTCAGCCTGGTTGCAGCATGTTTGTAAACACCCTTGTAAACAGGAGCGCTAAAATGCTCTGTTTACAGGTACCGCTACCAATTCAACCGCTAAAATACGCCTATAGCTTAGCACTCATAGATAATATTACTTACTGCGGTATTTACGTGAAAATGTGTGATTTCCATTATAATGTTGAATACAATATTGTTCTCAGACTCACGGCACACACAAAAATTACATGTCATATCATCCTACACAGTCAATAGAGATATCTATTTAAGTGAAATAAGATTGTGATTTACTTAATCTTCCGTCGTCGTTAAGGTTAATTCTACTACAGGTTATAGAAAGATCAAAGTTTGGCACAGGGAAAATTTCAGCCACTTGAGCACTGGTATCGCTAATGCACCAAACTGACCAATCACAGAGCTTTCCTTTCCCCTAGCTGACAGCCGACCTGTACGGACGCACCTCTCGGAGCTCCGCACAGTGTTGCCAGATCGTGGGAATTGTCCCATTTTGTGGGATTTTTTTAGAAATAACAATTAAATAAGGGACAAAGGGATTTTTTACCGTAAAAGCTTATATTATGGGACATTTATTCACAACCGTATTTGGTAAAATATTATTAGCTGGCACGTAGTTGTGTGTATTTAGAGGCTTTCAAATAAATATCTGCTGTTTTTTTTGTATGTGTATCTAGTATTGTAAGTTATTAAGAAACTTGTTATTAAACTCATTGTGTTTCTTGCCATACAAGTTCGTTTCAAAGGCTAGGAGCACAAGGCGCCAAAAAGTTACAAAAAGATTAGTTTTTTATCGGGTGTACACGTGCCACGCAGTTTGTATTACATGTTTATCAGTACGGATTTTTCCAAGTTTTAAGTTACGTAATTTTATCTCCTAACAATGTAGGCCTTATAAGTTGTATAGGTATAATATGATAGTATTATTCTTTATAGCAGTAGTTTGCATTTTACATTCAGTAACTAAGTTGTGTGGTTCAAGTGCACTATGTCAGAAAATCCATCGTGTCCAAAAAAAAAAACAGAAGACAGGTGAAACATTTGACAATAAAGCAGGTACATCTTATAAAACATTTCAAACGGCTTGGTTACATAATGACTTTTTCATGGAGTGGCTGGAAGCTGTTAAAGACAATAACACAAAAGCAAGGTGCAAAGCATGTAATGTCGTAATAAGTTGCGGTAAAAGTGAACTAGAAAAACATGCCAGTTGAAGTAAACACATTAAAAATGTTAAAGTTATTCAAAGTAATAAGAGTATTGTGTAATGTATTGCGAAGAGAGCAGATGTTAGTGTTCACACTGAAAAAATAAAGATTGCAGAAATCCGATTAGCAACATTTTTTGCGGAACATAATGTTGCTTTGTCTACAGTAGATCATCTCATTCCTGTGATAAAGCAAGCTTTTCCAGACTCGAAAATTGCAGCAGACGTTTCGTTAGGCCGTACCAAATGTACAAGTATAGTGAAGAACATTGTTACCAAAACAGAAACTGACAAAACTGTTGAAAATCAATGTAGGGTGAAATTTTCATTGCTCATCGATGAGAGCACAGATATTTCATATAACAAGAATTTGTGTGTGTTGGTGAGGTATGTCTCGCCAGCTACTGGTAAAGTCAAAACTGAACTTCTTGAATTGATTGAATTAAATGCAAAAGATTGTTCTGCAGAAAATATCTTTCTTTCTTTTGAGCGCCGATTAACAGAATTTAACATTCTCATAAAAACCGTAATTGGTTTAGCTTGCGACAACGCGTCAGTAATGGTAGGAAGTAAGAATTCGTTTATTTCAAGGCTAATGAATATTGCACCTGGTGTAATTTTAATCAGATGTATCTGCCATTCTTCAGCTTTATTTGCCAGCAAAGCATGCGAAAAGCTTCCCCGATCTTGTGAAGAACTAATAAGAGCAATTGTTAGCTACATTTCGGGAAGTGTGAAATGCTGCGCAATCTTGCAGGAATTTCAAGAGTTTTTCATTTTTGAGCAACGAAAATTACTGAAACTGTCGAATACTAGATGGCTTGTCATGCAGCCATGTATTACTCGCCTTTTAGACAACTGGGAAGTTTTGACACATTACTTTCAGCTTGCTGTTGTTGAAGACATACTTAAGTCAGCAGAAATGATTCTTCAGGAATTTAGAAATCATTACACAAAAGCCTACCTGCTGTTTCTGAAATATGTTCTCGTAACCTTTAACACTTTCAACGCACTTTTCCAGTCAAGGAAAATATTGATACACAAATTAGTTGAAGATTCAATGTGCATCTTGCAAAAAATTGGATAGAACTTTATTAAACCTAGCAAACTTTCAGAATTGCACAAAATATCTAAACTTCAACCATCTGCGTATATTCCACCGGAATCAGTTTACTTGGGTCCAAAGTGTGAGAATCTACTTAAAACATTGCCTGCAGAATGTAAAACTGAAGTAACACAAATAAGAATTGGGTGCCTTGAATTCTACACCACAGCAACAGAAGAGATGATAAATCGTTTGCCCATCAATAACGAGTTGTTTAAAGAAATGAGGTTCATTGACCCCAAAATTTCTCTGTCGCATGAAGGAAGATTAGAAGTAAAGGATGTTTCAAACATTGCATCCCGAATAGGTAGCTTCGATTTAAATGATCTGGCTGTTGAATGGAGAGGTCTTCCACATGAACTTTCGCAAGCAAAGAAGAATGAGTTGGCAGGGATGGAATTAGATTTGATGTGGAATGAAATCTCATTAATGAAAAACTTTGATGACCAGTTGTGTTTTCCAAACATTGGAGCTCTTGCAAAGTTAGTTATTTCCCTACCACACTCAAATGCTGAAGCTGAGAGGATTTTTTCTATTGTTAACGATGTTAAGACAAAAAAGAGAAACAGACTAGGTGAAGAAAGTTTAAATTCTATGTGTGTGATAAGATCAGTGTTTCAACAAATGCAATTGACTGTAGTACTTTTAAGGTAGAGGATTGTCATCTAAAATTGCACAATGCAAAAAATCTTTATTAAATTTATTTGTGTGGACGTGTGGTTGACATGTTAAGGTCTTGTGAAAATTTTAAATGGTTATCTAAATATCTTAGTAGTTTAGTTTTATTCAGTGTTCTCTGTTGATTATGGAAAGTTTTTTGTTTGTTTGAAATGTAGTATGCTATACTTACGCTGCTATGGTTGTACATAATTGCTTACATTACAAGATAGCATTGTTATTTTGCTCTTATATAACTATTTCTCACAAAGTTTTGTTTTGGTAAGGCCTACTTTAGTGCTAATTTCATATACGTCAATGTTGTACACTAAAACATATAATCCTGTTATCTAGTTTATGAATGTAGTTGTTTGTAACTATGTATGTTGAAAATTTTATTTTGTAAGATACATTTGTAAGAATGTTTGTATAGGAGTATGTTTGTTTTATTTGTGTATTAAATTGGGAGAATTTTAAGTATGTATGCAATTATAGTTGTAGGATTATTTTTTTTTTCATGTAAACTGTGCATAATGAAGAAACTTTTTGTATAACTTTGCTGTACGTTTTACTCTTAAACAATAATAGTATAATGAGTGTTTACGAATGCAACCAATGTAATACATAGTACCAAAACTACCAATTAACAGTTAATTTTTAAAAATGCTTTTTTTAGCTGTGGGATTTTTTGTGCTGAAATGGGTCTTTTGGCTTTGGATCATGATATTTTTACTCTTCAAACACTGGCAACACTGGCTCCGCACATTAGGCACGAGGCGGGAAGACTTCTCTCACTTGCTCAATCGCAAATAGCGAGCAGAAGAAAAAGTGAATGTCCAAACCCTGTTAAGCTTAACTTATAGGGATTAGCTTACTCACGAGTTTAGTCAGTTCAGTCGGCCCATGAATTCCCAGCCCGACTAACAGCGTAATCGCAGAGGCAAGGTGAAGTGGGTGTTGGACACGAACTGTTTTTATTAAGCTGCACTCACAATAACCCGACGAAACCAACACGACAGAACTGTCACGACAGTCGTTGAGCGACAAACATCTAGAGTATTTTGACTAGTGTTCACAAATCACAATACCCCGACTATTTATAGCTGTCGTCAACATGTAGCTATCGGCAGTATTCAAATGACAGTTTTCTCTGATTTTAGTTGATAACAATAGCTCAATTTTGTAGCAGTAAAGGCCGTGCTACATTCGCATGTTTCTTGGTCCTTCGTGTCCTCTTGTCCCATCGTCTCTTGACATCACCAAGGGATACCCAGAAATGTGATGCCACAATAGAGCTGTCTCATCCTGCAGATTCAGAAAAGCGACACCAGAGTGCAGTTAATTTTAATGGAGTTTTCGTATTTTCGATCGCCCTTTATTTTGTTATATTCCTATTATGTGGATTCGGAGACTGACAATAATTATACAAACTGATTAATAAAAAAGTATTAGCGGTGTTTTTAAAAGCTGTTTTAAAAAATTTGTCAATTAGTCACGTTCGTAAAACTTATTGGCGCTTATTTTGGTTTAAATATTATTATTTTTTTGTTTAAATAATGCTCTTTTTACATTCCACATTTTCTACTAACATTATGAATACGAATGGTTATGTTTACGAGCTAATTTTGGCGGCGTTTAATGTTTTGGTAATTCTTCGTATTCTTTAACTTCTTTAACAAATTTATAAATATTGGCCATATGCATGGGACAAGACGAGACATGGGACAAAGAGACAGGAAGGGACACAAGGGACAATGTCACGTGATCATTTGAGCCAATCGGCGCGCAGTGTCCAATGGACACAGCATGGGACAACTTGATTGTAGCACGGCCTTAACGAATCAACAAATAGTTTGTAGACTGTTTCCAAAGTCTTGTTATTATTATGCGAATGGAAAGAGACAAACTCCCGCTTCATTTAGTATCACGATAGTTAAACGCAATTACATTTTTGTTATTTAAAGTGATTTCTGTTTAATTTTTAATAACTTGCCATGTACACACACAATTTCGTTGGCAATTTCTATCCAAGCCTTATCCTTTTTCGGCAGATTTTTTTTATAACTTTCGTCGGAATATAGTAGAGCTCTAGAGATTTCTGCACTTTACATTTATTTCGTAGCACGAAAATACAAAACTGATTAATCTCAAGCAAGTTTACAAACAAAATAACAATTCACTTATTTTATGTTCAACTAAAATGTACGACAATAGGGAAATTTGAGCGAAATTTCCTTCTTTTAAGTTTAAATTTCTTTCGTATCATGGGTCGGACACACCCCGACAAGACGTAAAATAGAAATAGATTCTACTTTCGTCTGGCCGTCGGGGCCTTGTTTTCGTCGGGCTGACGTCACTGTGGCCTTGATTTTCATAGGTTGCTGCTCGTATTCGAGCATAATTTTTATTGAAAGTAACAACTATTTTCCGTGGCGTTCATATCATCATGACGGATGAAAGTCATGAGACGAACGTTGTTTGTGTTGAAGTAAATGATTGTGAGACCATACACGAGTCTACTACTACCGGCGGGAGTCCGTATTAGAACTTTATCATAATATTTAAAAGATCAAAAGGCCAGGTGTATATAGTGTGGATACGTTGTCAACCGCATTAAGGCCACCCACCACCCACATATTAGAAGCTGAAAAATTACGGAGCTGTTAAGTTGACCTTGAAGCGCGCATCAAATGCCGTGACACCATTACGAGCAACTAAGTTCAGTGTAGGTCGCAATCTGAGTTTCACGTACCTGCGGTTAGTAAATTTTGAAGTACGGTAGTCTGAAAAGTACGTTTTTAGCCATATTGGAGGGCTTAGAAACAGTATTTTTAATGAGCATGGTGCCTTAAAAATGAGGTTCCGACCTTGTCTGAAGTTTGTTTTGTTTCGTATGTTAGTACAATGGGCACATGTGGAATGCTTCGTAGAAAAATCCTGTTAATGGACACACTGCAATGCATTTGAAGCGTGTGATAGGCGGCCGCCTTAAGAGGAGATACCGCCAGCATAAAATCGCATCTTAAATCAAAACGTCCGCTTAGTTTATTTCAAATTTTACGTAATCGTAGAAACGAGGACACAGATTTCACCATTTCACAATAACCTGGTCAATCTATAAGGTATTTCAACTGAATTGAAAATATGTTATTAAAAATAGTTTTTTTATTTAGCTTTTTGACCGATTATTTACATTATAAGAATAAACATGAAACTACATATTTGTTTTTTTAATTCATGCTGTAAGCAAGCTAAAATAGTTAATTTTGTTAGTTTTTCAAGCGAAAAGGAACGAAAACCTGCGAGCCAATTCCTAATTTTACGGCTGCTAAATGTGCACATGTAATGTTCCATTTTTAGCTTATAAAATGTAATGTGAAGTGAAAGTGAAAATTTGAAACTCTTTCAGTTTGAGTAAATTTTATAACCGTACTATAAAACCAGCATTTTTGTTTTTGCCTTCTCTTAGACCTGTAATAGTAAATTAATAAATTGCATAAGATTTATGACTGCTTGTAAAATTTAAATCAAACTGTTCGAACTGTACGCTTAAAATAGGTTTGCAAGTACAAATGAAATTTACCCTCATAAATTTGGCATAACAGTAAAATACCTACTGGTCATGGGTAAAGTTAATAGATGTTCATACTAGCTGCACGGCCACGACTTTGCCCGCTACTATTTTTTTCTAAAAATTACAAGTTCATTTTATTTTTAAAGTAGAAAAAGAAGCAGGACACATTACCTTACCTTTAACTGTGTATCATATTACGATAATCACTGTCGTGGCGTTGTCTGAAATTATTTTATTTCGACTGTTTTGGTAAACCAAACGAAATAGTGGGAAGCTGTGTCAAACTTGTGCGTACCCTACTATAGATCTCCTGCTGTGGCTTCGCACACTTTTAAAAATTAAATACAATATGGAATTCTTCAAACAAAAAAGAAAATAAGACATAGTCCTTAATGCAGTAAAACCCCTCCAAAGCGGAACTCGGCAATATCCAGATGTATTTCATTTTGCTCTCGTTTGGCCAGCTTTCCTTTTTATACAGGTGTGTATGTAGTAGGCAAAAAATTTTTTTTTGTTTTCAAATATTTTTTTAGTTGCCATAATACTTTATAGTGACCTAGATGAACAAAATCGGACCAAAACATCTTTGCCGCAACTCTAATTGAATCAATATTTGAAAACAAAACGGAATGAAAGTGTGACACCCTATTCGAACTATTTTGAGCCTAGTGTCGACGCTGGCTTTAGTCAGATGTCACTAAACGTGCACAGATAAAAGTAATTCCAGCGAGATACTCTTTCATAATAATTTTCGTTTTATCAGTAGAAAATTAAATTACATTGCCCCTTGACTGTATCACATCCGGCCAAATGTTTATGATATTTGAGACGTCTGATACACCGTCGCCGAGCTTTCTGCAAAAGATAAGTGAACCGCCGTTCACGGTAAGTAACACACGCAATGTATTCGATACAAACAGTTTCTCTAAACAAAATTATACATGTGGTACGTATGTGATAGCGAGCAACTGGAACATATTATTGCATGAAATCAAAATACACGTTTCTGAGCTCATTTGGGATGGAACTCTTATTAGTTAAAAATGAAATAGTTGATTTTAATATTTGTTTACTCTCAATCAAAATGCATGTAAAATACACGGGATAACAACGATTATGCAATCATTAAAATCACCAATGGAACAATAATTAGCCCTGAAAATTATGCAAAAGAATCATTTAGCACGAATTAAAAACTACAAATTACAACAAGAGTTTAGTGAACTACCCAATTAACAATCTTTAAGAAATTAACAATGTACGACGTTAATACTCTGAGGTGGTGGTTGAATTATTTATCCTAGGTCTTATTGAATTAACTCTTTGAGAGCTCAGTAACATTTTCCTTCTTTCGCACCCAAAAAAATTCTGATTTTGATTTTTAGATATTTACATAAGCTTCATTTTAAAACAAAACTGCTTAAGGAGACTCGGATCATTTAAGGGAAACAAGTGTTATTTTTAAACGGTATTTAAATTAGAATTTTGAAAAATCTTGACTTAATGTTTAGATATTTAAGTAAGCTTTATTTTAAAGCGAAATCCACCTCGATAACTGACCAGGTTTAGGAGATACGGAAGATTAATGGCAAACATATTTTAATTTTTTTAAACAGCTTTTGAGTTTGAATTTCTTAAACGACTGAAAATTGTTTTGAGGTATTTATACAAGCATAATTTTGAAGTGAAAATCACCGTGATATCTCAACTGGTTTAAGAGGAATCCAATATTGATTAAAACACATTTAATGGTTTTCACCCCTTAGTTTCCGAATTTCAAAAAAACGAAAAATCCACCAATAAAAATTTCTTTGGACAATATTTTGAAGTAAATAAAGTAACGAGTAGAAGGAAATAGCCGATCCGGGGACAGGGGCTGGGGGCTGTGGTTGTGTGGTTGACCTTGACCTTTGACCCCTGTAACCCGACACCCCGACGCCATCTTGTTTCCGGCCGCCATCTTGTTTCCGGCCACCATCTTGAATGACATCAATTTCAAAAAATTAAAAAAATTAATTTAAAAATTCAAAAAAAATTTAAAAATAAAAAAAAAGTTTAAAAATTCCACCATCTTGTTCCGACCGCCATCTTGGAGGTTTCTTCCGAGTCTTCCAAAAAATTTTTGATTTCGCATTCGGCCTCAAACCCACATGCATTAAAAAATTAATTTAATAAAAATAAAACTATTTAATAAAAATATATTTAATAAAAACAAGATGGTGGAATATTTAAACTTTTTTTTATTTTAAATTTTTTTCTAATTTTTAAATTAATTTTTTTTAATTTTTTGAAATTGACGTCATTCAAGATGGCAGCCGGAAACAAGATGGCGTCGGGGTGTCGGGTTACAGAGGTTCAAAGGTCAAGGTCAAGGGTTCAAAGGTCAAGGTCAACCACACAACCACAGCCCCCAGCCCCTGTCCCCGGATCGGCTATTTCCTTCTACTGTAACGGTAGCTCTTCAGATTGATATATCTGGGATTCGCTGAAAACGGATTCCACCCCTTTTCCCCACTTTACTTATCGAATTTCGAAAAATCCCTTATTAATCGGCGCTCACAAGGTAAGGGGAAACCGCCCTCAAACTTTCATGTTTTTAGGTCTAGTAGTTAGGGCTGTGTGTTGATGAGTGAGTGAATGAGTGCATGGGACACTTCATTTGATGTATACAGGTAATAAAATAATGTTTTTCGTAGTAATAAATAACATGCTAGTCTGTACAGGGAAATGTAGATAGAAAAAAGTGTGTTTTAACATTTTAGGGTATTATTATGTTTCTGTTAAATGTGGTATAACGAAATTACCATTCAGACGTTTTCTGTTTCTGAGGTATATGCTCTTTCGATAGATAAACGCAACGGCTTTTAGTAGTTTGGAATTAAATACTTACTTTACCAAGTAAACTTATTTATAACATTGGTAGGTGCCTTACAGTTAAGCATTACATGTTACGCTATAAACAAAAGTCAAAATTTACGTCTACAAATGTTTGATAATTTTACAAATTTGTACATGTAGTCACGTTGACAAATACCGAATTTAGAAATCCAAAGCTTACTATAAACTCGAGATTAAACTACACAGACGTACATACATATTTACCAGAAATTTTATGTTAAATTACACTTTCAAATGTACAAGAAATTAAGTAATATTACTAGTAATTTTTGGTTTTATTACTGTACTGTCATTGTATCAACACATAGTTATCATTGCAAAAATACGTATTTCAACGTGCAATTTTACAATGACTGTCATGAATTTTTACTAACAACTTAAACAAAAATAGTTTTTTACGTATAAAATAATAGTGAAGTTTCATGTCTGGTCTATAAATTTTTTAAAAACGTTTACCGAGTGAAATTAAAAACAATTACCATAATTCTTGTATTGTATGTTTCGGTAAACCACGGTATATGGATGAAACCTTTCACATAAACATATGCATTTATACACAAAAGTGCATTGTCAGCCCTTGTGTTTATATAAATCAGCCTTAAATGTCAAAATTTTACTTCGCTCTGCATGCAATTATTATTTTAACAATCCATCTGCGTCATTTAATATGCAGTGCAAATATTTCCTATTCTATCTAATGCAAATTTTGTTTCTTTGTTTAAGAATCTCGAACACAATTGAATCGGTCATTTAAGAAAGGGCATTAGTCCGAAAAAGCAACTGTTCAGGAGGACCAAAAAACTAATTTTCGTGATAATAAACACCAATGTGCAAATATGTCCTATTTAAAGTCAAAGTATATGTGGATGTACACTTAAATGGGCCATGATATGTTTCACATAATTATAGATGTGTGAGTAAATAAACATTAA
>PNEQ01006645.1:0-18641 GCA_003012365.1 Medauroidea extradentata
TCAATTCATCGACATCCATATTGACTGTAGACGTAGTTGTCAGCGACTGATTCCTGCCTGCGCCGAAAAACAAGTATCTACGAGTTCTTGCTTGCCGGTCAGCACTTGTAGGCGACGCTTGCAAGCCGGAACCAGTTTTCTCTCTGAACACACACACTACTTATCGTTCGAACTTTTACTCGCGCCGGTCAGCGCTTGTTAGCAAGCGCTTGCAACCAGCTTTCTTTGTGAACGCACCCTATAACTAGAAGCTGAAAAGAGGGTATAAACTCCTTCAACATATGAAAAGAAAGTGTTGCCACAGAGCAGGATTTTTAAATTTAATGCTTATTGTAGACCATAGATTATTTTTTATGCAACATATTTGTATTACTAGAAGTTCTCCAACATTCAATAAACTGATATTATGTACAAAGTTCAACGCTACCTTCCACCCCAAAACCCAAATGAAATTGTGTGTATACCTCGGTCGGCAAGACGTACAACTTGGAACCACTTTTTATTTTAGTTTTGCCCTTATTGATCTGGAAGTGCAATATTTACAATTATTTAAAAAACCTTTATAGCAAAACTTAACATTTTTATTGTAATTCATGTACTAGTTAATAAATAACTTGACACTTTCGATATGCTTAAGTTTGATTGCTCAATTAAATGATTGCAATAAAAATATAATTAAATAATACTTTACGAGTACTGTTTATGTGACCCCTCCAGACAAGCAGGAGACTGTTTGACCGGAAACCTTCAAGATGCCTCCCACTGACAGCTCCACACAGAATCATGGGCATCAGCAAGGGGGAGGGGAAGCAAGAGAGGTTACTTCTTCCATCCCTTCTGAGAAAAATGGTACATATATGAGGAAAACAAGATGAGGATGTAAAAAAGAGGGGCGATGACAATTAAGAAAAGAACATGGATGAAGAGGAATAAGACAAGTGTGTGGGATATGAAAACAACTAGAAAGATGATGTAGAAAATGAGGACGAGAAGATTAAGAATGAGAATAAGGTTGACAATAAAGGACAGCAAAGTGGAAGACTATCATTGGATAAAGAAGGAAGAATACGAAGTTGGAGATGAGAAATTTGAGAAAAACAGTACAAGGGTAACAAACAAGAAGAGACAAGGATGGGTACACGGATGCTGTCAATAGAGGAGGGAGAGGAGGATGTAGGGGAAGTAATAGGAATTCAGGCTATTAATGATACAGTGAAGCCCCTATCCATGTCTTTCTCTTTGGAACAAATGGTATCTGTTGAACATTTGTTAATATACACACTGTTCCAGTGATATGTGTTACCCACATATCAAACTTCACTATGCTAATGGCTGGTTCACATTTATGCCAATTACACCAAACACATAAGACGTACAGAATAAATGAGGTATAAAAAAAATTTCCACTGGGGAATGAATTTAGAAAAATATCATTTTAGTGCTCGCCCATGACCTAAATAGAACCTACACAAAAAAAATTTAACGTTTCTAGGGCCAGCAGTTTGATATGACAGTTACTGTCAGTCAGTCAGTGAACCCTTTTATACTTAGATTGGAGTGTTTGTGTTTCCGTTTATTTAAGGAAAAATATACCAATAACCAAGAATTATATTTCTCACTGCCAATATTTTATATTTAACTTGCACATGTATACAAGGTTGTTCGTACTAAAGGTAAATCACGAAAATTCACTCTCTACAACAAAGGAAATGGCTATGTGTAAAGCGAAGTTTTGGCTTGCAGGACAATGTTTAGGAATATTGATAAAATGAATTATACTATACTTCATCACTCACAAAATTGTTACAGGAGAGCCGGACTTAGGACTACAGATATGCCAGAAAACAGAATGGCTGAACTCTTCTGAATTTTACACGAAACAAAACAGAAAACACAAGGTAATAGCACAGTGTCCCTGTTTCTCCTAGGCATTTGATCAACTAGCCTAAATCATAAATGTAAATTAAGATATTTCAAAATGTTAGATTTCAGTTGATGAAAAATGATCAACTAATTATAAAAAAAAATCTACGCATCTTATTGAATCAAACTCATGGCTTGAGTATTTCTGAGTTTTGTCTACTTTATTTTTTTGCAGGAGTGTTTGTGGGTTTAGATCAAGGAGTAGGGTCATAACCTGCGACATCAATGCTATTTTTTTGTGTATTTATTCAACAGCGCTATACTAAAAATAAACTTCACTATACAGGTAGTGCAACTGAATGATTTTCTTATTTCCAAAACTTAAGGGTGTTCAAAACAGGGAAGAAAGAAAGAAAGAAAAAAACATATGTATTTATACAAAATAGTGTTAGTTTTGTAGATGTTACTTGGGAGCTTTTTTTTTTTACTATTTTTTAATATAAAAAAAAACCTCAGTAAATTTTTCCATAATAGCATTTTAAAGTCAAAATTTGCATGTTTTTACTTCATATACACTCAGAAAGTCAATGAACATATTGAAACAAAATAATGAACACACTGAAACGAAATAATTCACAGTGAAACTACATGGTACGGGCTACAGCTTTGAGTACATAAAAACCAATTACAGTAGGTTTTTGTATAACAATAATAAAAAACTACTTTTACAATTTTTTTTAAATACAGAACTATTTTGTAGTGAACTTTTATATACTTGAAGCCTCAGCACGTGACATTTACTTTTACTGTGAATTATTTCATTTCATTACCTTCATCGGTTTCTCGGGAGGTGTATAAAGTAAAAACATGCAAATTTTGACTTTGAAATGCCATTATGGGAAAACGGCAGAGCTGAATATTTTTTCGTAAGAGGACAATGTGCTCGCAAGAAACTTCTATGAAAGTAACACCACTTTATACAAATACAAAATTATGATTTTTTTTCCCTTTTGAAAATCTACAAAGGGCCTCCCTACCTGCGCTTGAAATTTATTAAATTGAAATTATTCCTTTTTCGATGAAAAACTACTCAATAAGCATTACATTTGTACACCCACGACAGCACAAACACTTCAAACAATATAGATGTCAGCATTGTCATTAGAAACATGATATTCAGGTCCCTCAAATACCATTTTCAGACTGCCTTATACTTATACCAACCAGGTTATTTAACTATACTTCCCACGAAGATGACGTAAAAATCTCTACTTTAAATCCCAAACGAAAAAAGAAAAATTAGTAAATAACTGCATGCCAGTAGAGTGGCTTGTGCTGCATTACAATGCCGGTAAGTTAACACCCGTAGTGCTTCATTGATTTTGTGCCTTATAGGTAGAGTATATTAAGGAACCACCTTAATGAAAACACTGGCAATTACTTTTGCTCTTCCCCAACAAAAGTGCATAACTTGCATTGAAGTCTGAACTGAAAATTATTATTCCTATTATCAGTGGCATCTCGTCAGGGTAAGCAAGACAAGCAGAGCTTGCCCAGGCAGTTTCCTGACAATGCTATGATTATAATAAATATTTACTTGTTAACTTGTCTCTACTAGAAGCTAACCTTAACTCGTGTAAATAGGTGTATCTTTTACAAATTCCGCTCGGATTACAACACTGTCAAGTGGAAGAAAAGAACTCGTAAACAACCAAAGCAAGATGTTTAAAAGTGCTTCCAATATTGCTTCTAGTGGATAGAGTTGCAGCGATAGTATTCGGGTGAATGAAGAGGTTGGAGGGGTGGCTGGGTGGAAGGAACATGGGAAGGGATTGGCTACATGACGCTGTGTTAGAAGCTACGATTGCAGTGCTTTTTCACAGAAGTGATCTGATTATAGCCGAACCTAGCAGAATTGCCACTTTAGTGGTTTTGTTACCAGTTACTGTGATTTCAGATATGTAATGTGTTACCTGTCAAGTTTTGTAACTTATACATTGATAAACAGGGAGGCAAAGACAGTTTAAACTAATACTAGTAAATTGGAAATTTTCTTTTCTATTGATAAGATAGGTCTCCGGTGATTATTCTAGTGATATTAGCGGTTTTCTATAAACTTCAGTTGGCAACACTGGTCATTGGCTGTTGGTTTTACTACACGAATCCAATATGCTGTCAAAGTTCCCATGCTGCACGGTTTACACGGTTATGCTGCCAAGTGAATATTACAGTTTTTTATTTAATTTGGTTATTGTGCGTTGAAATTTACCATTATTAGCTGCGCTAGGGATAAAATTGGTCTTGTGAGACAAAAATCCACGATACATAAAATGAATGAAATGGAAACTTGGATGCAAGGTTTGTGTGTGTGAGTGGATCACGTGCTAAACCATTTTCCAACTGTGTTTTTACTATTCAACAAAGCTGTGACCTCATCAGAGAAGGTAGGCCGACACCTGAAATTTGTGTAATTAAACGTGTTTGTAATCTTATTTAAAATTTATCTTTATTAAAATTTTTTTGTAAATGTTGTAGAATTAATTTCAATAATAGTGTTTTGTGCTCAGTTCTCATAAACATATCTAAACTATCCTTGTGAGTTCGACTATTGACTGTAATTTTTTTTTTTTTTTTGGCTACTTTTACAATGTAACATTTTGGAAACCCAATTGACAAATCCTTAGGTCGTTCAGGATAAAGTGAACACTAAAAATTTAACATTTGAAAAATATTACTGGCCGTTACAGCATATAATTCTACGTTAACTATAGTTGCTTTACACCTTGTATGGTTGGCAGCGAAATTACGCAAAATAGTTCCGTTATACTGAAACAAAACCAACCAAAATAGACATACTTGTAGTTTATATAATTAATTCTTTTATCAAACTACTATATAAGTTCCTACCAACTGAACACTTATGTTACTTGTGCAAACATCAAGTGCCGTGTCTAGAGATGTTAGACATTTCCCATCGTATGCTGCTACGCACGGAAAGATACGAAATTGCTGAAAATAGATTTTTAGCTAGAAATTTTTTGAATGCTCACTTTATCCCGAACCGTCTATAGAAATACTACAACTAACTTTGAAAATTATGCAATTTTGCAAAGTTAGTATTACCAAAGCTTTATTGGCAACTGGGATTCCAAAGCTTTTCTTTGTAAAAATACAAAAAACGTTCAACAGTGTTGATGGGAGGATATTAAATGAAGGCTTTATGAGAGCTATGATTATAATAATGTGAATGCTGTAACTCTACAGTCAATAGCCTCGAACATAGGCCACATCACCAGCCGTGACATTCCAAAGCGCAGGGGCATCATTTCAGGTTTTTCTTGGAGGGGATGGGCAACAGTGACCTTGTTGCATCTTTTTTATTAATTGAGCATGTATAAATTAGAAATTTTAATAATAAAACTTAGGTTTATGCGCTTACATTAGTATTATGTAAATAACAAAATACACAACAAAATTTTATACACTTATCCTTCAAATCTAGGAGGGGGAAATTGCCCCCCCCCCCCCCACTCATGGCAACGCGGCATTCTGTAGATAGTAACACGACTATCTGACCCACACCCTCGCTGGCTCCTTGGTTTTATCTTAAGGTATCAGGTATCCCGTCATATTTCCTTCATGCATCCTGATAAAGAATCTCTGACACAATACCTAACAGCCGTCATTTAATTCGTTACAATTTTCGTTAAGTCAGTTGCTAAACTGGCTGCCACGCTTGTTGCCAATGAATATGCTTTTTAGTCTGGTTTTATTATTTCTCTCTTCCATTAAAATATTCCGAGTTTTAAGGCCCCCCCCCCCTCTTTCCCTTTTTAAATGCTAAAATTCTGGTAGTCGCAAATATGATTAGTAGCTTGCCTTTCAAATTAGGTCACGCATCGCCACTGCCTATTATAAAATGTTTTGCTGCGACATAATTTTTTACACACCCAGAAAATACCACTTCACACATTACCTTACCTTTTTATTGTTTCCTGAAAATCCAAGAATGCCCATTCACATTAGGAAACGCAACAAAACTTGCACAGCTGAATAACTCAGATTTTGTGTACTTCTGAGAAGAAGAAGAAACTGGGCAAAAGGAATGTGCATGTGTGTGTGTGTGCACATGTGAGAGTGAGAGAGAGAGAGAGAGAGAGAGAGAGAGAGAGAGAGAGCAAATTATTTTGATGATTGTGCATGTGAACTACATATACTGTACAGTAAAATGCAACTGTAAATTGAAGTCACTTGAGGCCACATTGATGTTAATATTGTCTACATACAACACTTTTAGGCATAAATAATATAAACACAATTTTATTGTTTTAGAATTATGCCTTTATAATATTTTCAACAGTTCACTGAAACTATGTCACGCAGTAGGCAAGGCTCAATAATTTAGACTTCTCAAATTTTATGCAGCATACAATTTATTCATACCAAGGATAAAAATATTGAATACACAAAAATAACAAAAATTGGTAATCAAGAGCATATACTAATATAAATGCATATTTACAAGTTAAAATAAAAACAGGTAACACATATGGGTCTACAAAAATTTTATTTACTATGTATAAAAATTCTGTCAGTTCAGATCAATATTAATCTATAATGTAATCATACACCATCTCAGTTATAAAAACCAGTTTTAAAGCTTTAAACCTATGAAAGTAATGCAGTTCTTATAAGCACAAAGAAATATTTGAAAAGCGAAAGATAGTACAAACCTATCACCACTCACTACATAAAACAATACTTAATTTTCTGTTTGGGAATCAGTCAAATGTAATTACTATAAATATTACCCTACAAATTTTTATGTTGTAAAATAATATAATTTTTAAGGAATGAATGATCTCACAGTATGAACTTGCAGCTCAAAAACCACTGTCCAACCTCTGTATGTAGTCTCAATTATGCAATTACATATTTTTAATTTCTTCTCAATGGAAAAATTATTTCCGCATGTGCACATGGACAGTCAGTGTAGTCAAAATTCCTCTAATAGACAAAACGGTGATCAGTGATGATACGTTAATTAAATATAACTAAAAACCAGGCAATAAGTATTTTTTTCATAGTGGCTGATGGCATCATTAAGAGGGAAAAAAAATTTTTTTTAACGCTTCAAAGTTAGTTCCCAATATACCAAAAGGCAGTGCCTTAGCCAGGATGTGTGTCTTGGGAGGTACCAAACAGATTACATAAGGTTAGTGGAGGGGGATCTGTACCCCTAGGACCTCCCCCCTCTCTGGCTACATCCCTGCAAAAGGAAACCTACTTAACTGTATGACATAATTCTTACGATAAGTAGTTATACCGAAAATATTGTGAACTTAGTGATACAAGAATATGAAAACATGTAAACCATATTGTAAAAAATTTTGATTACGTAGTTAAAAAATTATTTGATGTCACACAAAAATTGCTTTGCATATTCTTACAGACAAAAGTTGAATTACACTTAAGGAAATCAGGTAGAACAATGTAATTTTACAACTGCAGAAGCAATGTACAAATAAATAAGTAGCTTAAAACTAAAATTATATTTCATTATCAGAACTATCACAAGTTACATACATATTAGTACAAATTGGCATAAAGCAGACAAAGCAACAAAGGCATAAGAGTGGTATATGTGTGCAGACACTAAGGACCTCTTAAGCTTGGTAATTTTTAAATTTTAATGAATTTTTTTCTTCCTTCAATGTTTTGACCAAGTGCATACTTCATCCGTGATACTCTACAACCTTGGTTTGTAAAAATACTCCAGACAGACATTTTTTTTGTAACGTCTTAAACACTGATTTTCAAAATTTTTAATTTTGTTAAGGTATAACCTGGGCTAGTCGAAAAGTTCTATCATAATTACGCCATTCGAAATCTGTATTATAAAATAGGTGTAGGTTGAAGAGTAACCTCCAACAAGGTTCTGAAATTGGATTCACTTCCACTACTGAACACAGAAAATGTATGTACTTTTGAATCTGGCAGGTAGAGATATATCTGAGACACCTGTTCACTTCCCAACAATTCCAACAAGCAAATATGGAAGTGGGTCCTTGAGTAAGGAAAGTATCTTGTGATCAACATTTACCGGAATCTCTTCCTAGGGAAGTGTCTACCATATGTCAGCAAGTGAACCACCAAACTCGAGTAAATCTGTTGTGAATAATGTTCAACATGGCTTAAGGTTTGATATGTAACGCCACTGAATACCACGCACGCACACGCACGCGCGCGCGCGCACACACACACACACACACACACACACAGAGATATATATAAAAGTCACGAAGGGATAGGATTTAGCCAACATATTTTGCCACCCGGACACACTGCTAGCTCTTGTCCAGTTGTCCTTATTTCTGTTACTCTAAGCCAGAGCACTGTACATTCACATGTTTACAGTCTCTAT
Organism: Medauroidea extradentata; assembly: GCA_003012365.1. Lineage (NCBI taxonomy): Eukaryota > Metazoa > Arthropoda > Insecta > Phasmatodea > Phasmatidae > Medauroidea > Medauroidea extradentata. The sequence continues at coordinate 8,288 of PNEQ01006645.1, forward strand.
TATGGTATTCATAAATCAACTATGATCTTCATCAATTTACCTGCTGGACCTTAGTCCTGCTAGAAAGCAACTAGTAACAGAGGTGATTGCAGTGGTGAGTCAAAGAACTCATTTAAGAAAACTGTGCAGAAAAAATGTATGAATAATAAAAAGTAACGCAGAAGTACCTTCACACAACATTTCAATCTAAGCACCATCATCAGTCATTGGAATGCTACAAGACTGGTGATGGAGTTGACAATAACCCTCAGAAGATATTTAGTAATGAAAGCAGCAGTGTTGAAAGTACAGAGCAACTAAATTTCATTCTTAGGGCTAGTAAAGCACCATGCAAGTTCTTCAGAATGTTCCATATAATGCATCGACTGGTCTTAATAAGTTATTGCAGCATAAGAACTGCTGGGATAACTTAATATGCACTACTCAAATCAGTGATGTGTGAGGCCATGTGAAACAGTGAGACCACTAACGACTATGGTTAAAGCATCTGACTAGTAACTGACGAGTCGGGATTTGGCATCTGGGTTGGAAGCTATACTTCTGGCTGAAAGTACTGATGTGCAGAATGTGACGAAGTCTCAGAAGTGGCAGACAACATGAGATGATGGGTCTTGTAATGGAAACAGCAACAAAGTTTAACCAAAATAATTCACTGGAATTGTGTAATACATACTGTAATTTGTAGTAAGAGCATGCATCAGACTTTGACAAATAAGTTTTATATTAATGGAAACACAAAATATGTAATTCAATTTCATTGATATTGTGTAATAATTTTGAATTAGAGCAAGAATCAGAATTTATGACAAACAACAGTTTTTTTTTACAACACACATAAACCTACATGTGGCCTCAACACTACATTACTACACTTTCTTGGGCAGTACCAGAAACTTTGGAACTTTTACACACAAACTAACTAAACCGTAAAACATTTATCGAAAATGTATATTTCAGATGGATTTTGAACAAATTCTTTTCTGTTATTTTACAGGGAATTGATTTTTTAAAACTATATAACTAAACAATTAATTTCAATTATTCAGCTAAACACCCCTTAACCTTAATAGTGTATGTGGGATTTGTTAGTAGCATACTGCCAAGATTACAGGTGAATTTAGAACTCATTGAAGGAGAAGGCAGTTAGCAGGGGAGGGGGGAGCACTTAGTAAAGTTTATAGACTAATATCCTGCATTAAGTGCGGCCATATTTACAGTTTTTGAATATGAATCAGTACAAAATAAAAAAAATTCTGCAGTTTCAATACACATTCAACCCAAAACCAATAGCATTAGTGAAATATTTCCTAAAATTTTGAGCATTTTAACATTTGTCAGTCAGAAAATGGAAGGAAAAGACCACCACTGAATATTTTCAACGCAGCAAGAAGGGATTCGTACTTTACAACTTGGGTACTAAACACACATACTGATATAAATTTTACTTAAAAAATTGATCACAAGTATTTTTTACTGAAATTTTTATTTTATTTATTTATTCACTATAAAAAATTTTCACTGAATATTATAATGTTTAGGTATCTACATTTTTGACTTATTTGTGTACCATTGCATTTTAGTCAAATTATTGCAGTTTAATCAAATTGAGGTGTAATGTGGTTTTCAATACAACTTAACAGTTTCGTTTATTAGCAGTAACTATCACAAAAGTTCTGCCAGAAACATAAAAATTACCTACATGAAGTGAAAGAAGTTTTCTGCTGAAAAAGTTCAATAATTTTACACCTTGTCTACAAGCACATGTGCAATTTAACACTTTTAATATGTTTTCTGATTAATCAGAATTATTTATTTCTGTCCCACCAAAAACATCATAACAGGGTTTCACTGCATTGTTTCCAGCGCTGAAGTCAAAGTTTCAATGTTGATATTATTCATACACAAAATTGTGAATATTAAGTACACCATGATGCAGTCTTAATATTGATTATCTGTCAGTTACAGAAAAAAGTGTATCAAAACCAACAAAGAATTTGTGAATACATTTTCAGGAATATTACTGTAAGCACTATCAAGCATTCAAAAACAGACTATCACAGTCTTCAATCCAAATATTGTGATGTGGAAAGTGAAAAGGGACCTCTTGTCAGACACACCAAGCAAGGAAGATGAGTCACAACTCTATGTTATTTCTATTACTCTGACTTTTTTGGAATTAATTAAACAGGCCATCAGGGACAACTAGTAGCTTCATAACGTAAAATATTTTCAAATCTAAAATTTTAAGGGCATTTTTTCAAACCAAATTTTAAAGATTATATTAACAAGTGGCTTTCGGCATGTTTGCCGAGTAAAAAAAGATGAGTTAGTGAAAATTAACACAAGGTAGTTACTCTGGTAAATTGTAATTCACATAATATAAACAAAATTGTTTCTACAAATATGTTTCTGTCTGACTAACTCTCTAACTATCTCTCTCTCTCTCTCTCTCTTATATATATATGTATATATATAACACACACACAAAACCATATACACAACACCAATACACACACACTCTCTCTCTCTTTCTACATACATACTGCTTTTATGTTTATGTTTTTTAATTTTAATAACTATAGCAGATTTGCAGTACCTACTATTTTTCATGATGGTACTGCACATCGCAGACTATTTTTTAAGAACCTGACCCACCTTATATTTATTTAAAAGAGGGTAATATTACAAGTTCGTGTCTAAACAAGTGAAGTGTTCATTTTTTTTTTTGGGTGAAATCATTACTTTGAGAATAATTTTTCCATGAAACAATGAATTCAGAAAAAGCCAAGACTAATCTCGAAAACATGGTTTTATGTTTATTACATGTTTCTATTAATTTTGGAGGAAAGAAAAGTGATCTTGTGCATGAAAATATTTAGAGTTTGATTTTCTAACAGATTGCAATAAAAACTCACTTTGAAATTAAATTTTTTGACAAGAGGTCTATCTGCCCTTTCCGCATCACAATGTACTGAAGAGGGACATCACTGATCATCTATACAGTACGGTTAGACATAGTCAATACTCTCTTAGAACTGACGAATTTAGTTGAATATGGACTTAACTGATTTATCTCCATTATTGGTTTATAATTACCAGGTTTAACATCATAGTCTTGCAATCAAATAAAAGACAAAAAATTACGACGTATGTCCTTGAAGCAGTACCACAAGAAAAGGAAGACAAGAAAGGAAGACAATAATTTTAAACATTTTTAATGAAGATTTACTTAACTTGTCCGTAAGTCACAAATCATCATTAACAATTCAACTGCCACCCATTGCTCATGGACAACTATGCAACAGACTTTGGAACACAAGATTACTATACTTAAGGCCACGCCCAGTAGTTTTAAAGTGATTTAGAATGTATTTTTTTCAAAGCATCATAATTTTCATATCAAAGAGTCCCTACACTGTTTTCTCACACATATATCATAATTTGTACCAACATTTTTGGTAGCAACAAATCTAATAGTTTTTTAGATCCATACACTTAAAGTATTACCAATATTGTAATGAAAATAGGCAAAATAGCCCAAAACTAAGCAATATATATATATTTTTTTTTGCAAACGAACAGCGCATTATTTTGCAAAATGCCTATATAGAATTGTGCATTGAATCACTGCTTTTAGTCTTGAGTTTTTTCAAAGCATTCTGTTTTAAAATTTGAGTTTTTTGTACCAATGTTAAAAAAACTACCTTGCATGGCCTTAACTAACCCTTTTCAGTATATTCAAGAAACACAACTTTCAAGACATCTTGTGATTTATTATTGTAGTTTGGGGGCAGATACTGTAAATTTCTTTATATATATATATATATATATATATATATATATATATATATATATATATATATATATATATATACACACACACATATATATATATATATACACACACACACACACACATATATATATATATATATATATATATATATATATATATATATATATATATATATACACATACACACATATATGCACAAAGTGCTATAACAGCATTTTCTGTATTTGTTAACGGCACCCTTTGCATTTATTACCGTACTTTAGAAAGGTAACACAGTAAAAGGTAGGCATAGTCAAGGACAAACTTCAATGCATACAAGAAATTCCACAGTCAACCACAACAAAGTGTTAAAAAGAAATGGCATATCACTTTACTGTCTTCTACTGAATTTTGTTTTGTAGACACTATTTCAAAGTACAGTACTGTCTGATATTGAAAAAGAACAAGCATTCTGTGGGTAAAACACACAGTGGTATATACCAGCTAAATGACAAAGATGACATTCATTAGCTTTTAATTGTTACTTACATTTTTATAGTTTGAAGATTTTCTCATACAAACAAAATAAAAATAATTAGTACGTAATTAATTTTTTTCAAGTTCCAAAACAGTTGTGCAGTAACAGAATTTGAATTTACCATTCACAAAATAATTCCTATGAAATCAACAAGTATGTATATATTTATAAAATATATAGTGTATACATGTCAACAAGATGGCAGCAATAACTGCACTCTTCTGAAGGAAATACAGTAAGCCAATCTATGGCTAGTACCTGAAGAAAAAAAATGTACCTCAGAATATAATGCACTAAAGTTAATAAGTTAATATGAAATATAAAAATTTGCATTTAACTGCTGCAAGTAAAATATTTTGGGATACATAAGTTGAAATACAGAATGTTGATCAAAAGTACATACGTACATAAAATAACCCCATCAGCCACTATAAGAAAATAAAAAATATGGCATGAGTCTAGCTATGTTATTACTGCTTGGAAAAAGCAGATTCATGCAAATATTCACTACATGCATCTTATGTCATAACATACTGGTTACGTATAATTAAAGCATATCTATCACATATTTGGTGTATATACATATACACCAGTAATTCTGTAAGTTATAAATATTAAAAAATCTAGGAGGCCATTCCAGATCATAGTATTCCCAGTTTTAGTACCTGCCAAAAATGTAAAACTATCTGAAGCAACTATCTCTGTATGCACATACTACAGAACTAGTGCTGTAGGGGGTTAAGGGAATTTAATATAAACCACACAAAAATAGAGGGACATTATCTCGTACCTATACTGTGTGCAGTAGTATGACACAGTCACAACTGTCAACATTAGCTAGTCAGGTGAACCAAGGAAACACGACAATCACAAAAAATGTAAAATCCTGCATAAAATGAAACGTCTAAGAACCAATAATTTTGTCACTGTACCGCTGTTTGCTAGTAAATATTACATAATAGCAAAAAAAAAGTATCACGTAAAGTTGATTGTACAGTAACTCTCTATTTTTTTTCCCATTTCAAAGACAGAGAAACTTCTACAGATAAAACAATATAAAAAATTTAAGAAATAAAAGTATCCTTTCATACATATGCCATGTTATCTTGTTTTATCTGCACTAACTCTTACAGGTATACTTTGGTATATTCGCACACATTTCCAAACACAGCTCATCAGCCAGTTTCCTCATTCATAGTACACATTTCTTTTAGTACAGTACTTGAAAATGCATAACAAATAATTTTCCCCCTTCAGTTTCTACAGGTCTATAAAAATAAAATGAAAGAAAAGCATCTTTCAGAGAATGTGCGACTCATGGCCACGAGACGAGCTACACCAGAAGGCAGGCAGGACGCTACCACTCAAGACAGGATCGCCACACTTCGCCGCGGTCCACCCGTGCTCACGTTGTCCATGCTGGACCACTTTTTAAGTCCGCTCCTCACAGCCTCTGCAGTGATCTTGTCTTCAAACACACGCGACATCGCTTCCAGCTTCTGAGCACGGTCCTTACTCAGCGGTTCACTTGGGAATGATAAGTCGTTGGCTTCAGCCAAGGTCCGAAGATCAAAATAGTATTTTGCGTACACACTAGACGGCACATTGATGTTGAACTGCAGCATTTCAAGAAACTGGCGTTCTAATTCATTCCTGGGAAAAAATATAAACAGTTATCATCCTAATTGTTTTCCTCTACAAACTCACCACCAGGTACGACGAAACATTTACAATAAATGGACTGGGACGGACCTAGGTTGCTATTCACTCGAGGTGACACCGTAAATATCTTTTTATCAATACCGTTGTTATAGATCAAATTGCAGTTAGAAAATGCTTATTACTTTCTTAACTGCTATTTAATCTTTAGCAACAGTAATGGAAATAAAGATTTATGGTGTCTAAAATTCTATCAGTACGTCGTTCTATTCCGTAGATAGGTAAAAGTTCCAAAAATGTACCCAGAAGAAAAGATATGACACAAAATACAAACATTCAAGACGGTGACTATCACTCGCTCTTAAACAAGAAACTAAAAAAGCAATGTATGTATGTCTACACAGTTTTTTTAAATTTCAGTACAAACCTGCTGAGTCTCAATATAAAAAAAAAGTTCCAAGAAACATAATATAAAATAACTAAATTAACATAACAATATAAGTAAAGTCTTACATGTCTTCTACGGTGATATCTTTCAAGATTTGGCAGTAATCCACATTCCACACTGCTTGGTCATCCCACACTTTTGAAGCAAGCAAAATAGCACCAAGGACGATTCGTTTCCACGTTGCTGGGGTAATATCAACTTCTGCATATGTAAGAAGCCTACAGGTACAAAATTCACATGAAAATAACAATTCTGTTCATACCTAAGTAATGACCAATCAGAAACTCATATACATGACATTTTTTACCTTTAGGACCAAAAATATACAGATGATACTGAGATGCACTTTTAGTTCCTCAAACAACAAAACAACTTAAATCCTAGAGGAATTGTTCGAAATGATAATCATTAGTTCCAATACACGTATGACTTTGGCGTATGAAATTCTGACACAGTACACACATATACATATTCCTAATGTGTACAGCTAATTCATGGCCTTTAGGTGCCTGGAACATGCATTTCTGACTTACAGTTCCTTATCACAGAATACACAGTTTCATTCCTCTATCATGTGTTTAATTTTAAACTTAAATGGTTACAAAAATCTGTAATATCACTAAATGGTAATGTCTGGAGTACTTTCCAAGTTTGAATATTTCAGGCCTGCTAGCAAAATGAGCTGGATAAGAGATCATGAAATATTAGGATACGAAGTTTAAGAAAATTATTAACAATGTGCACAACCATGTAATTGGCTCCCATGAATGAAAAAATTAAATACCCAGAGAAAACACATAACATTTCAGGAACTTTCAAGAAATTCTCAATTGATGAAAAACCAGGGATTAAGATGTCCGCTATTTTTCACACAAACAAAAATTAGGGGCAAACCTGCCGGGCATTGAACTCTGACAGCAGTGGTGGGAGTAAAATGGTGTAATTACTAGATAGTTAACTAATTTCAATGCTGTGCCTAGTTGTTGCAATACAGCTGGTGCGTACCCATTAATTTTTATAGGTCACAATTTTTAAAAATGTTTTTGGGTAAAGCCTGTTTTCATATCTAGTTCTTAATGTACAGGTAAAATAAGTGTTTAATTACTTAGCTGACAGCTTTTTCCATTTCAATATCAGTTAACACTTTTTAAATTTATATTTAATGTTTATGTATTCGTAAGTTTAATAAATCTGTAATACCATCCTGTTTACCTAAACAGTAAGAACTGCAAAATACGCAACGGAACTCAGTAACCACCAAAATTATTGTGTGTATGCATGTATGTACATGCACAAATATATAAATTCATAACTTAGAACACGACCTAGTACAACATTCCATTCTTTTAATGCTTTACAGCAACTTCTAAAATAAAAGTAAATATATTTCAGTATATACAAAAGACAGAAGCACAAGTACTTACTTACATGTTGGTATTTGACAGATACACACGAACATAGAGGACGACACGTAATCACGGAAGCGCGTACCGCGACATTTCACTTAAGGCAGCTTCCTCTGGCGACTCAACATGGTTAATTGCAGTGTGGCTGCCGATGTACTCTCGTGTATATTATGTACTGGAATATGGCGTCTGTGTACCACGTACGAAATATCAAAGACTACAGTACTCAATTCTGGTGTTATCGACAACTATTTTAGAAGAAATGAAACATTTCTAACTAAATTAAATTGTAGATTTATTGATACGTTAATAAAAGAATGACTGAATCAAGTATGCTGACTTGGTGAAAAAAGAAAAAAAAATAGAAATAGCTAACACATCCTTACAATACAGAAAATTTAACCAAAAAATAAATATAAAAACGTCTCTCAGGACTACTGAGATTACTTTCAAGTCCTAGTAAGAAAAAGGAAAATTACGAAACATCCAAAACTGGCAAAGAAAAAAAAAGAAAAAAAAAAAAAAGAAAAAAAAATCGTGGCACATTTCAAACAAATTCCCGCAGCTTTTGGTCAAGACATTTAGGCAGCGATGTGCTAGAAGCAAAAATTTGTCCACAAACGTCAATTTACAATAGAATGCCTTTACTCACGAACTTTCTACATGCATGGGATCATCTTGTTCGCTGAGACGTTTGTTTTTCAAAACCAAAATAAATAATGATTCAAAATCGTCGGGTCTCTTCAATCACACCCGCGATATCCCTACTTTAAATACATTACTGGGCCTCTAGAAAATTCTACAAAAAGTTACGATGGCGATGGCTACGAAATATTTGCCAGTGAGCAAAATTAAAACGTCCGTCTCCTCGTTGAACCCAGCATAGAGATAATCTCCACCCATGCACACGCGATTATTGCAGCATTCAAAGCATCGCGCGCGAGCCGAATAAGTTATTTAGGTCGGAGATTATCTGCGATGACTAGAAAAAAAATCCAAAATTGCGGTAACGAACTAAACGTAAAACGAAACCCAAAATTAAAGAAAATTAATTACAATAATCTACAAAAATAATAATTTTTGTTGTTTTCTCTCTACGGGAATCTTTTTGGTGAACACCTCAGGCTATCCGGGCATATAAAAATAAAAGTCTAATTTCTGGAGTAGTCGCCGCGAATAGAAGGTGGCTGCAAGGGATAAGGAGAAGTTTTGGTTCCAGACTTTCTTTGCTTCATCATTCTCCTGTTACACAATTTAATAACCTTCAACAGCAGAGGTCCACCATTCCAGCTACAAGTCACGACAACAACAAATCCCCGTCACCGTTGCATCTGTAGCCGCAAACAGGGACATCAACATCAACACACTACAAATCCCCGTCCCAGTTACAGTATGTACACTACACGAGGATGTGAATGCTAGCATGTACAATCAGTGTTTATACTTTTACATGTACTTACGTATGCTAAGTGGTGGTTGTGAATCCAGCTTAAATCTTTAAAACTTTCTCACATTCCTCAGATTTCGCGATTGGCTTACGGTTTTGACGAGTAGGTAGTTCAAAAGATATAATTACATATTATCTTACATAACACCAGCTGTGAAAATTATTTACTGTACTTTCCAAATAATCAGGGAGGGCTGCAGCCTTGCGGCCCAATAGCACAAACCGCCACTGCCCATACCATGCCATAAAGCCACTACCTTACAGCCTTGCTACCAGATAGCCAAAGCTTTCACACACAGAAGCTACACTGAACCCCTGGTCCAAAAAAAAATCCAACAAGCCACCTCCAATACAGGCAACACTACCAAAGTAAAAAATTCTGACATCCTCCTGGGTGGTACCATATCATGAAGGCCTAGGCAAACTCCGACCCATTCTTAACTCAAGCTACATAGTCTTGTCCTCATCACAAACCCAAAACCTTCTTTCCAAACCATCTAGGTAGGTTTTCAGAAAAAAACAACCCATTCTCCGCAACAAACTAGTACGTCCCAAACTCCCACCTTCTATAGCTACCAATCTCAAAGGTTCCCATCCCTGCAATAGTCAACATTGTGACTCCTGTGCCATCCACCAGCCCTTCATTCAACAGCAGGCTAACTAATCTCACTTACCCCATCCAAGGCAGTTACAATTGTGCTACCAAGAACTTGATCTACCAGCTACAGTGTAAACCAGGCTTGCCGTTTTAACGGATTTTATCCGTTTTAACGGATATTTAAAAGTTAAAACGGACAGACGGATAATGTTAAGATATTCACGGATATTTCTAACATCTGTGTTTGTCAACAATTGACACAAAAATTAGCGACGCACATTAATGGATTAACGAGCTTATTTTAAACCTACAAATCTTTTCCTTTATTTTTGCAGAAAAGGTCATGCTATATACAAGCAAATATACGTAAATTTGTGTTTTATTTTATGCCAAAATAAATAAAAAAGGAAAATATTTAAAACCCCTCATAATGGCTGTACCCCATATTTTGTACCAAAAATTTTGGTGAAAACATGCGGCGAT
>PNEQ01006645.1:18741-45900 GCA_003012365.1 Medauroidea extradentata
AAGTAGTCAGTTGAACATGTTCGCACTCATTCTACAAATTTTTCCAAATAGGAAAACGGGTGGAAAGTTTCACTGCTACTTTACCGAAACAGATTAGAAAATAGTTCAGTCTGTAAAAAACATTAACAGTAAATGGTTTCCTGTATAACATCTCAATTTTTCACAATACTATAATAATTTACTATACATATTAATTTCACTATCAAAATTCTACAGCGAGAATCTTCTAAAAAACTTCGGAAAAGTAAGTTTGAATTATTACAGGATTTTACAGGATTTTTTAATGCTAATTACAGGATTTTGGAAATGAACTTGGTGGCATCCCTGGTGTAAACATTGTGACACTGAATATATTGGCCTCACCACCAACACTCTCAGGTAGAGAACGAATGGCCACAGAGCTGACACCAGACAAGCCATAGCAGGTAAAGATATCAATCAACAGGAAAAACCAGTTGCTGCTCATGCAGCCCACCACAACAAAGACTTTGTGATGAGGGCTCTGCCACCTACAAGCAACAGTTATGAACTCAGGCTATGAAAACTAGCTCCTCAGTGCATTACCAAATCCAGGCTACCTCTAGGTCTCAATATAAGATCCCCAGACAGTCATCTTCCCAAACCCATTTCACTCTTATCCCTGCATAAACCCTTACACATCCTCTTCTACATGACACTTTTGAATCTCCCGCTTTAAATCAGTTCAACCAATAGCAGCTAGGTGCAGCAGCATTGGTATATTGGCAGCCACACCGCAATTAGTCATGTCTAGTCACCAGGGGAAGCCGCCGTAAGTGAAATGTTGCAATACGCACTTCCGTGATTATGTGTCATCCTCTGTATTCGTGTGTATCTGTCGAGTACCAACACGTAAGTACTTGTGCTTCTGTCTTTTGTTTACACTGATAGCTTAGCAGTCTCTTCTTATCATTTATCTTACTAAACTTATTTCAGTTAGGGCAATAAAAGCTTTACAATGGGGATGGTACCTACAAAAACAATTTACATTTACATGAATCTTCCTAATTATTTTACCCCCAAATGCAAACCACATAAAGTAATAATTCTGCACTCATTTTAATTTTCAAATTTCCGAGGTTAAAAAATGCCATATTTCCAAATGCCGCCGTAAACATTGAAAATGTGTTCTTATCGGCTCACATACATATGGCCTAGTTTGACTGTTGTTTATGTTTGCAGTCACCCGCAAGGCTTTATATTGTTTTGGAATTTTAAATTGGCTTGAAAAATTTATGAAATTTAATGAAACTGGTTATTTAAAAGTTAACTTGGAAACATTTTTTCATTATTAATGCACACAGAGTTACAATTGCAAATTTTTATAGTTAATAGCGAAGATTTCGCTGGTAATGAGTTGAGAGGATTTAAGACAGCAAGGTAGCTCTTTCACATTGCGATGTTTTAGTGATAGGTTTGAGTTTATAAGTCTAATTCTAATTCCAGAGTGATGATAACTTACTATTAATTCATTTCATTGTTGCAGATCCGGTCAAGAATAATACATTTTGTTTTAAAAGTCAACCTAAGGAAGTTTGCATGCGTTCAAAAAGCAAGCCTACCGAGCTAATTGTTTGAATGTGTTTAAGCAAACCTGATTCTTACAGACTAATGATCGAGCGTTCTGGTTGCGTGAGTTGGGAAAATAATACAACAGATTAATTTTTCTATTAAAAATCAATATTTCCTTCCAATAACTGTTACTTTTCTTGTGAACGACCGTGAAATTTGCAGCCTGGAATGCTGCCACCTATTGACGAATTTTGAAAAATGTTGCCCACCTCTTGAATTATCTGCCAATCACAGATGCCTTAAACCATCATATTAGCTAAGAAATTTCCACACAAAGCATGGTAGCCCACTGGAATAGAAAAAACCCAGTGAGTTAAACAGATGTGGTTTGGTATCAAATTTTAACTTGAACTTATTTCACGCTAACCATCATTGCATAAATAAACTGTACTTTTGTCGCTAATAACAGACTGTTTCAGGTCTCTTCTTGCAGAAACCATCAGTCCGTCTCGTACTGTCACAGAGCGCTGCAGTAAATATGGTATTAAGAGTAAATTTAATTGTATTGCTGCGTAACGGAACGGAGCTACTATAAATAATTGTAACTCTTCAGAGTTCCAACCACACCTGATCTTACCACATTAACCATTGGATTTAACACAATTTCACGAAATAAAAGTAAGTGGCTGGCTAATTTGTGTAAACATACACGCAATACGTCCAACGACGTCACAGTGACATCAACATGGTAGCACTCTTTATTAAGCTAAAACGAACACTCTTTTTCTTTACATTTTTCTCAAGTTATACGGACAAGGGTGCCCATCTGATAAATAGTAAGAGGAGGCCATGATCATAATATATGTTTATGACAACAGGAACAGATATAGTTCATATGTATAAGTTTATAGCCACTGGCATATTCGACACAGGAAACCTCTTTGATTACGAAACTTATCAAACTGCAAATAGTTTGCTATATGTTTTATAATAATAATAATAACAAAAACACATTATGGAACATCTGTTACGGGGGGGCTCAGGTCCCCTCCGCACCCCATAACGGACACCCTTGTATTTGGACACAACTAACGAAAGTGTGGTACCGATATTTATTGAATTAGACATAATTTAAAAAAAAAATTAATTAATAGATACCATCCCCATTGTAGCTATGAGCTGCATCAAATGTCTGTCTACAATAATACATATATTAAAAAAAAAACAGAAAATGTTACATTCAATATTCTGAGAATTTGAGCTTAGAAAAAATATAACTATGACTATAGTATTTAATAATACAATAAACAGCCCCTAGACATGATTTGTATATGCCTAACCTTTCCAAGTACACTAATGTAATGATGGCACACTCAGCAGTGAGCTGCGCTGCATTGAAAAGCGTCCTCACAAATTTGTAGATCTGACGATGTTCAGGATTGTGCCTGTCATAATCATCTGCGACACCATCTCTCTGGACAAAACACAAACAATATTACATGAACTAAAGCCAAAACTTATTGCTGAAAAGTTGCAACATTTGTAAGTATACAGTACTGACATATTTAAAACAAACTACACAGTTTAAAGGGGATCAGAACCTTCCATCTTCGACTGCTTCAATTTTCACTGTAGGTTCCATACAAGATTTATCAAAATTTTCCATCTGACATGGCACAGATATTACCTCCTTAAATGTTATGTAACCGTCACAGATTCACTACTTTTATTAGTTTTTGACTAGTAACCTTCCAGAGAAAGAAAGCCATTCTTTTCCATGGCTGGTCACAGGTATTGTATAAGCAATAGTAGTCTAGCAATGCCAACTGTACACAACGTAAGAAACTATTCCCTCTGCCTTGTTAAAGCAAAAACATTATGCAGAATTTATAGACCAAATTAGGCTAAATGTAGAAGTCCCATTATTCCAAATTGGTGGGTATTAATCCCTTACTGTAACTGACTCAGTACATTTTGCAATGCACTTATCTCTATATATAAAAATGAAAGCTGACTGATTGACTGACTGACATATCAAACTGCAGCCCAAACCACTGGACCTAGAATCGTGAAATTTTTTGTGGGGGTTCCCCTAAGGTCGTAAGCGAGCACTAAGAAGGGATTTTTCGAAATTCGACCTCTAAGGGGGTGAAAATGGGTGAAATGTGTTTCCGAAGAAACGTCAATAGAGTTCGAACCCGACGGCCAATCATCGTGATTTTTACTATAATAGGACACTCGTAAAAATGCATATTAGCTAATTTAAGGATTTTTCGAAGTTCAACATTTAAGGGGCTGAAAAGACCTTAAATGTGTTTCCAATCAACTATCGGTATCTATCGAACCCTTCGGGATAGAGAGTTGATATTCACTTCAAAATATTGCTTACGTAAATACCGAAAAAGTAGTTTTAGGTTTTTTTGAAATTCGACCCCCAGGCAGTAAAAAGGGGCAAAATGTGTTTTTTATGAATCGTCTATATCTTTGAAACACAATTGGCTATCGTCGTGATTCTAACTTTAATTGGTTACTTTTACAAATGTCTATGAAAGGACTCAAATATGTTTCGAAATTCTTTATTTTAAGGTGTGAAAATACGTGAAATGTGTTTTCGATTATCCTTCCATATCTATCGAATCAATGGAGATATCGAAGTGCTCTTTGCTTTAAATTGGTGCTTTTGTAAATATCTCAAGTACCATTTAAAATATTTTTTTCTGAATTCGGCCCTAAACTGGTTAAAAAAGGGGTGATATGAGTTTACGACTCACATTCGATTTATATCGATTCCATAGTTTTTTATATAGCGAAGTGATTTTTTTTAGGATTGATGCTTACTCAAATACCTAAAAAGTAATTTCAGGAATTTTCGAAATTCGCCACCTAAAGACGTGAAAAGGGGTGAAAAGTGGTGAAAAGCGTTTTCAATTAATCGTCAATATATCTTGAACCCAGCGGGCTAATGATGTGTGTTTTACGTCCACGAGATACCAATTAAATATTGTAAAACTTGATTCAAGGGTTTTTCGAAATTTACTCTCTTAAGTGGTGAAAGACCTTGAACGTGTTTTAGATAAATCCTCGATATCTATCGAACCCGTCGAGATATACAATTAATTTTTGCTTCAGGATGATGATTACAGAAATTATCGCAAAACGGTTTTCAGATTTCTCGAAATTCGATTTCTCAATACTGTGCAGGGGTTATTTATTTTATTTTTTAAAGTGAATGATCGATTTTGATTCAACTGAACGGGCTAGCGATGTGATTTACACTTCAGTTGGATACTTATACAAATGTCTAAGATGTAAATTTAAAATATTTCTAAATTCGACACCCAGAAGGGTGAAAAAGCACAAAATTTGTTTTCCATCAACCCACGATATCTATCTAACCAGTAGCAATATTGAGGTGTTATTCGCGTCAGAGTGATAATTACGTAAATATTTTAAAAAATATGTATGTAATTTTTTTTTCTTTATAAGAAACGTGAATATTAAGAATAAAACTTAGTTGGTCAATAATCAAGGCAGACGATCCGAAAAGCAGGAACGAGCAGCGAGAAACAACCTATACAGGAGTTGCACTCTACAGTAACCTATCGAGAAGTGGTGTTGTACAACCTCTATGAGCCCAGGACACAGATTTTTTTAAAATAAATTTCATTTTCATGAATTATTTCGACGTTACGTGACGCAGTTGTTTGTTACTCAGGTCTAAATTCCGGAAGGTTCTGGGCTCGAATTCCGTTAAAAGCTGTGTGCGAACGTTCAATTCTGACACACAAAAACTACAAGGCAGATCGAATTAGTGCAATTTACATGTAGTCTTTAAAAGGGGTAAAATTGTAGTTCGCTTTCCACTTAGGTTCCTCTACAACATCAACTGACATATCGTCGGTATACTGCCAAAAGTGATTAAGTCATGAATACTATTTCCTTTAAAAACAGTATTAAATTGTAGATATTAACAAAAATTTGGTATGTTACTATACTGTGACACAACAGTACGAAACGACGAATAGACTTTAAATTTGGGCAATTGTTCATAAACAACATATACATATTCCTAGCATTTTTATAATTTTATCTCATTTTGACTTTATCACTTTTGCAGTAAACCGACGATATATCATCTCACTAATCTCAGGTTTGGGGCACCAAATACGTTTCCGCGAAACCTTTACCCTTTGAAACTTTGTAATGTCAATAAAGTTAAAGTGAATATTTTGAAAATATATAATTGAGGGCACCGTCACCAATGGTTGTGCATAGGGTAAACAGATGTTTCTCATTCGATTAACCTTAGGTGTCTGTAGTTACCCCACAACCTCAAATTGGCAGGGCTATAAATAAGGTCCAGGCGAAGTCACTGTTAGTGGCACGGACAAACTTAAGACTGCTTTTCGCGTGGACAGCTATAGCTACTTATCCTGCTGCAGAATTAGTTCAACTAGCCGCTTGGACATTCTAACACTTGATGACTGAAGTACCAATCTTGTGTACAAAGAGGTTTTTAAATTAAAGTAAATATTATCAGTTACGAATAATACTCGCGAGCAAAGCCGCGGGGGACTGCTAGTAGATCTATAAAAATTCACAACTATATACAGTGGAACCTCTTTGCATTGAATGTCCACATCTATGGAACACATTCTGCTGTCCCTTGTCTTAAATGTCTGCATATGAAGACTATATCCATTGAATCTCTACATTTACTGAAATTTTTTGTCAGTCCCCTGAGAAACAATGAATATACAGTAAAACTCACTCAAGACGTTCTCACGAGATACGTTTTCCCAGCTGAGTCGTTTGGTTAGTTTGGTCCCATCACTTTTGTCGTAAGAGCCATGTTAAATTTTCCCACATTTTACGTTTTGCCACATACCTGATTTCCAGTGTAATACGGTCAACTTTAGCACCAAAACTGAATTTTCTTTAGTAAAACAAGAAGATCAAACATCACAATGTTTATATTGTACTGCCATCATATATAACTGATGTGAGATGTAGTATTCACAGACGTGAGCGAGCAGGTACACTCAAGTTAACCAACATACAAGCTTAACACGAATCAATATAATTCGTCATTGAGTTCCGTTTCTTGCATCAGTACCAATAATACATAGAAACATTTCTTCCTAATTAAGTGCGCATTAAAAGCACAACAAAGAATTTTACATTTGTTTACGTTCCCGTATGTTTTCTTTAGATCGTACATTAAATTGTACTTTCAAGTCCAACAATAAAAATAAAATTAACAAAGAAAGCACTCAAACGGTAATGGAACAATTTCTACTTGATGCATTGAGAATTTTTTTCTCTCATTTTTATGTCTCACTGAACATCCATCAGTCTATGACTTCCGTAAATGTTATTTCTTTTCCACGTGTTTGTTGAACGGTTATAAATAAAACGAATACAAGTTTCAGAAGTACGGTACTGATTGTGCTTAATGTGAAGTTAAGTATGACGTCGATAAAACGGAAAGCTATAACTGTTAAAGAAAAACTCGCAATAATTCAAACAGCGGATTCCAATCCTTCAACATCCAGTGCCAGCATTGCTAAAGAACTTGGACTGCCGGCATCAACACTCAATTCAATTGTGTCTAAACGGGAAGAAATTTTACGTGAAGCTATCAACACATCTTTCAGTTGCAAGAAACTCAAGTTGGGGAGATATGAAGAAGTTGAAATGGTTTAAGCAGCAGCATGCCCAGAACATATCACTGAATAACCGTATTGTAAAGGAAAGAGCAGAACAAATTTCAGTTCGCCTTGAAATTTACTTCCAAGCTTCAAACGGCTGGATTGATCATTTTAAAAACAGGCATGGAAGTGTGTATAAATGTGTGAGTGGGGAATCTGCGAGTGTAGATAAAGCATCAACTGACTCCTGGGATTCTTTATTGCCTACACTTATTTCAGAGTACAGTCCTAAAGGCGTTTTTAATATTGATAAGTTTGGGCTTCTTCATCATGCTGCCAGACAGAACACTTACACTGAAAGGAGAAAATTGTCATGGGGGTAAACTGAGCAAAGAGTGTCTTACTGTTTTGGCTGGAACAAATATGGATGGCTAAGAAAAGCTGCCATTGCTTGTTATTGGCAAACCTAAGAAACCTAGGTGTTCGAAAAATGTAAAAACCTTGCCCTGTAGAAGTCTGCTTGGATGACTCACAGTATTTTTGAGCAGAATTTACACTCCCTTGGTGCTACCTTGGGACGCAAAAACAGGAAGATTTAGCTTTCTCTTGATCACTGCCAAGCCCATCCAAAAACTGTTGCAAATGTACGAAACATCAACCTGCATTTTCTGCCTCCGAATCCCATGTCGGTTCTTCAACCAATGGACCAAGGTGTAATTAAGGTGCTGAAGCAGATGTTCAGAAAACGTCTTGTGTGCAGAATCATCCAAAGGATGAAACCTGGGTACCAGCCACACAAACTTAATATTCTTGATGCAATGCACCTACTTGCAGCTTCTTGGGAATTCGTCTCAGATACCCCAATCAAGAACTATTTCAGGAAGGCAGGGTTCATTGCAGATGAAGCACCAACAGTAGTTCCTGAAGTTTTGGAAGATGCAGGTGCCATGCCTAGGACTGCTTGGAACATTATTGAGTCCACTTTGAGTGTCTCTTGCAGTTTTGAGAGCTACATAAGAGTTGATGATAGCATACAAACATGTGAAAGTCAGGACTAGAGGAGCTATGTTCTGAACAGGAAGAGGAATGTGAAGATGGAAATGGTGAAGATGATGCAGCTGCTACACCTAAGCCATCATGCTCAAATGCGACAGAATATCTCGACAGTTTGAAGCACTTTTTAGCATGTATGCCAGATGTTCCAAGCCACATTTGGAGCCGCTCGTGCCACTTGGAAAGTTACGTCCTTTTACAGGCTCAAAAAACCAAAAATCTGTAAAAAAAATTTTCATGTGTTTACTATTTAGGTGATTTGTTCTCTGATGCTCTGATAATTTTTCACATTTATAGCATTTAGAGTGAATATATCTAACAACATTACAAGTAACATTTTTAATAATAAAAGCAATATTTTGATTAAACCTATTGTGAAGTTACAGCTGGCAACAAAAATTTCAAGACTTAAGTTTTAAAATCAGTTTTTCCAGTCAAAATGTTTTCCCAGCTAAGAAGTTTGTGGAGTAAAGACCTATCAAAAATGTCTTAACAGGGTTTTACTGTAGATTCAATTGTATGAGAATTTTCAGTGGTGCAAACCTTCAATGTGGTTCAATCCTGTTGAAAACATAAAAATGTTAACTTCTTCAAGCAAATTATGTAAAGGTAACTCCTGAAGGGAATGGGAGATGGAGTGTTCGGGGGCAAGAAATTCAGGATATTTTATGTTTCGTTAATTATAATTTAAACTTTATCCTTACAAAACTTAAAGCTCATTACTGACTTATACAAATGTCAAACAAAATTAGTATCCAAATAATTTTTTTCACACTCATTCAAACAGTTTGGTTGTAAGTAATATGTACTGGAACATTTCTTACCGTCAATGGATGCTGTTTTTCATCGAATATTGACATCTGCCTATCAGAAGTCCGATTTTTGATGTGATAATAAATGGCTAGTGCAACACATTTCACTGTGTTTTTGAGGTTAGGTTGGGACACTGTGCTGTCATCCAAATAAATTGTTGAGCAAGAACTACTTTTCTTCAGCGGCCGGAAGTCGACAAGCTAACAGGAAAAAAAATTCATGACACACTCTTTAACAGAAAAATAAAAGCTAAAAATACATTTACAAATCCACATGGTTTTGAAAGTCAATGTTGAAAAACTATGAAACAAGAACCCTAGATGATGATGTTAGCCAACTTTATGAGCAAACATTTACCTAGAATGATGCATTTGTTAAGTGTAATCTATTGCACCATAATGAAATGTACGAGACTTCAGCAACAGTGATTGTTCTTCAGAAATACATTAATCATAAAAATGTTTTGCTCAGAAAGTTGGTAAAACCTAAGGTTGATAGTTTCTGATTGTTGCAAATTGACTTTGAGAAACCTACAATTTTTAAATGATGCTTTTACGGCTGAATGATGTACCATACCCTCTTAATATTAATTTTTGTCATTGCAAAGCTGGATTCTGTTACAACTTAAGAGTATTTGATTTACAGAGAATATTACTGTACTGCAGTTGCCTACGAGATTACAAAAGGCACACACATGTCCAGAGAAACGTCACAAAATATTTCAGAGACCATAGTTCTGAAATATCCACCAGCAGCACTAATTTACACTGTTAATTTGTATGCAGCTGAATTGTGGTTACATGGATATTTAAAGGGCGCAGCCTCTCAACGCGTTAATGAGTCCTAGAAAAAACAAAGCAATAAGGGCAACCTTGAAGCGCGCATCAAATGCTGTATAATTACAATAAGCTGAACAATGAACTAGCATGCAAGATTCTTGCAGATTAATTTTCACTACGGGACATTAAGTTGCGACCATAAAATTTTATCGGTGGAAAGTCTGTAGCAAGTTCAGTGCACATTTCTACCCGAGTTTCACATACAACTAGTTAGTACATTTTGAAGTACTGCAATCTGAAAAGGTAGATTTTTTTAGCTATAATGGAGGACTTCGAAACAGTGTTTTTAATGAGCATGGAGTGTTAACGACATTTTGCCATAGTCCAATGAGTGTATTCTTTTCGTACATTGGCACCACAGACAAATGTGGAATACTTTTGTAAAAATGTATTTACATACTGCAACACATTTCAAAGCATTTGAAGTGTCAGGTAGGTGATACCCTTAACTAATGAGAATAAACTGTTTATCGTAATGAATACAACACAGATCTCCCAATATTAAAACAGCGTAAAATTAGAGAGAATTTTCAAAGCTTATATACATTTTGAACAGCTACTTGTTCTGAATCATATCCGGGGAGGAGAAGGAAGAGGAGGACAGAAGGAAGGGAGAGAGGAAGGGAGGGAGGAAGGGAGGAAAGGAGGGAGGGAAGAAAGGAGGGAGGGAGGGAGGAAAGGAGGGAGGGAGGAAGAAAGAGAGGGAGGGAGGAAGGAAGAGAGGGAGGGAGGAATGAAGGGAGGAAAGGAGGGAGGGAGCAAGGGTGGAAATGATATAGGGAGGAAGGGTGGGAGGGAGGGAAGAAGGGATGAGGGAGGGAGGGAGGGAAGGAAGAAGGGAGGGAAGAAGGGAGGGAAGAAGGGAGGGAGGGAAGAAGGATGGGAGGGAGGAAAGAAGGATGGGAGGGAGGGAAGAAGGGAGGGAGGAAAGAAGGAAGGGAGGGAGGAAAGAAGGAAGGGAGGGAGGGAAGAAGGGAGGGAGGAAAGAAGGATGGGAGGGAGGAAAGAAGGATGGGAGGGAGGAAGGATGGGAGGGAGGGAGGAAAGAAGGAAGGGAGGAAAGAAGGAAGGGAGGAAAGAAGGAAGGAAGGAAGGGAAAAAAAACTATACAAAGATTATTTTTCATAGATTTAAATATTTTAGTGTTATAATATTAGTTTGTTGCCTTCTAGCAGCTATTTCGAGAAAATTCAGCCATATCCTAGAAATTAGTTAAGTCATATTACACAATGAAATTACAGAAGTGTCCATAATAAAAGGCCGCATTTAAAGTTGTTATAATAACCATTTGTAAAATGCACTTTGCAATATTCGTTTGTATGCATGAACCAATACGACAGTGCCTGAGCATAAAAAGAGTGTACAATCGTGTTATGTCCTTTTGGCTGACAGAGGATGATGTTCCAGGTTAGGTATTGTCACAGGATATACTGTAGTTAAATACACAACAAGATTATATATACTGAAAAATAACATTAACCCCATCCCTTACAAAATAAATTGCATAGTTTTCATCTGAAAACATTACTTTTTTAAAATGGGTTTGGTATCTACAATTAATGTTGATGTCGTGGCAAAAAACACTATTAAACTCAGGTCAGTAAATTTTCAATCCAGAAAAGCACTCTATGCCCGAGTTAACTCAGGAATAAGGGAAGGGGTATTTGTCAAAATACATCTAATCTTTACACTTAGAATTTTCTTTCATGTAACATTCTCAACACTACTTAAAGACTCCATTAAATTGGAACATAAGAATTTATTTAAGCCACCATAGACATGAAGTCAGTATTTTTGTATGTTCACTACTAGTTCATCAATGGTAAGGCTGTAACTATGAGTACTGTTGCTCTAGTTTTATTTAAAAAGGACAACTGAAATCGGAAAAAACAAATAACCAGTCTATGAAATTGCACAGTTTGGGTGCCTTCAGCGCTCTCGTCGGCGGTGCACTGTGGACCACGTGACTATTGTAGAGACTTGATGGGTCGGAAGGTTGTTGTTTAGCATCGCTATATTTCCTTGCTCTAACTCTATGCTTCTCCTTTTCCTCTTCTCTGCGCAGGCACGTTAGTTAGGCTCTGGCCAGGTTGAACTAAGGTTCTTGCGTGGGCCTTCAGCTCACTTTCTTTTCTCTTCTAGACGTGGCACTGAGTATGTAAGTACTTCCGAGCTCCTAGTTAGTGTGATAGGGTAGGTTGGGGACTTGTCCCCCCCCCCCCCATGGCGAGCAAGGTGGCTGCCATCATGTGTTGTCTTTGAAATAGTTATTTAATTCATGTTGTAACGTTTTTTCTAAATTCCTTTTTCGGTCGCCGTCTGTTGAAAATTCTCTCTTGGTCTTAAAATGTTTTTTGTAGGGTTTTGCTGTGTTCGTTGCTATTTGACTTTTCCACATAATATTTGTTAGCTGCTTTGATTATTTGTTGCCCAATTGCCCAATGGATTTTTGCACACACGTGTGTTGCTTTATTAGCTTTTAGCTTTGTATCACCAGATTTTGACATTATGGAGCCTGCGGAAGTAACTACCTATTGTGATGACACGTTTGGTGTGTCCTGTATTTCATGAAACTAAATTCTGACCTGCCCAGATATTTTCTCTTTTCAGTTGATATACTTTGTGATCCTTGTAAAACTAATTAATATTTTTTGTAATTTTTTAAATAATAATTTTCCATCTCACAGACGATAGTAATGTCCACTGTGTGGACACATAATTGTACTTTCCCTTTGTTTAAATTGCCAACTTTGTAACTATGTTAAAGACCATTTTTATTAGTAAATCCTGCTTGTTTAAACATTTGTTTCAATTTGTAATTTTTATTATCTGTAACATGCAGTATGTTACAAAATAATAGTTCCAAGTCATTCTGAAGGAGAAAAAAAAATATTTCACTTGGTAGTCTAGCATACCTATTAATTTTATTCAGTGTTGATTAATACTAGAATTGAAATTTAGAGTATCAGTAATCCATTTCATTAATTGAAGTAATATTACATCACTGTCACACAATTATTTAATGTTATTCTATCTAACAAACTATGCAATATAATACTTTAAACGTAGAAAATAATTTTCTTCTAACTTCAAACACCCTTCAAATGGGAGTGGTAGAGAACTGTGATTGTGCTGTAACCTAGGGAGATGCGAGGTATACCTCTCCAACTTGACTAGCCCATGAAAAATATTCCTAGTTTATGCTAGAAACATCATAAATAAATTATACTGTTTATTAACACTCTCTCACAATATAGCAAGTTTATATAAAACAAATTAAATGTAAAAAAAATAATTTAAAACTGACAATAAACCTTTTTATTTGTTCCATTTGGAAGACTTCATGTTCTCTGGTCTCAACACAGTACACACAAATAACATTTTCAAACATTGGAATTTATTGTAATCACATCTCACAAATTAAAAATAAAGGAACAGCACACCGACAGCAATCTTAGGGCAGTGTAGCGTTACATGAAACACAGATATTTTACATGCATCAAGACAAGTTGCATAATTAAGGCAGTTCCAACATGGATATTGAAGAGGTAGCTGCAGTTTTGCTAGGTGTACATTAGTTATTACAGATGCAAAAGAAGAGGGGGAAAAGTACTGGATAAATCAATTATTAGTTGATTGTTCCTAGAAAGGAATGTTCACGATGTTCTGTAACAATCTGAATAGACATGAAAATATATTTTACAATTACCTAACAATGCCTGTGAAATAATTTGTTGTTGAACCTTACAAGTCATTGAGGGATTATATGAGCAAAACTGGTACGACCTTCAGGGAGCATATTTTGCCAATTCACTGTGGTAGTACCAGAAATTAACTCTCTCTATACTCTATATTTTTACATTAAAATAATTCGGTTTTTACTTTAATGTTTTTCTTTATTCAAAGAAATGAAAACTAAAATTTTGGTTCAGGTTCTTACATAAAGTGCAGTTTTTTTTCCTCCATCTGTTTTTACTACATTATTACAATAAGATAACTTTACAACTGTTCTCTAACAATTAGATTATTCTTACAGATGATCTTAACAGTTTTGCTGCAAATAACCGTTCAACAATACAAAATGTTGTAGGCTTAATTCATTTCAATTTAATACTCAGAAACCTTAAAAATATTTATGTTTTTTAGATTAGTCATAACCCTTCTGTTTAAATTCTTTTATTTTTGTTTATTTTCAGCATATATCAGTTACGTAGGTTCCAAAATTATCAAACATGTGAACAGTATTTTTTGCATACTACTGATAGTGCGAGCAAATATTGACCTGTCACAGAGTATGGATGTGCCTCAATGGTTTATAGTCCAAATTTTCTAATTGTTGCAAGTAAGGAAATGAGAACTTAAATGTGTGTGGGCAGGACCAATGGCTTTAACTCTGTTTAACCTACTTTCAGAGAAAATTTTCCACCGCATACAAGGGCACAAAAAAAAAGTAGCTGAGGCCACTTTTATTTGTATTTTTCGAGAACAAGTGCCGAACATGCAGAAGGCTTCTAGGCTAAATTTTTATTTGTGACTAACGATGGCATATTCTGAATCCAGTTTAATCAACCACAGCACATATTATCACGTCGTAAATTTTTGAAATTTATTTTAGTCTGAGTGTTGGAAAGTCATTGACTCTATTGTGGGAAGGTGGGGGTCTGGTTATTTCGCAATGAGCACTCGTCTGTGTGCCGGGTGCGCTGACCACTTCTAGGAAGTTGCCTGATTTCCATGGGTCAGCCACCTTTCCTAGCAACAGAAACAGTTTTACGCCTGGTAACAAGGAGCGTTAGTTGTGAAACTCAGTGCCTGGGTGTCGAATGAACCGGGGTTACTGACCAGAGTTTTGCTGACTTGGCAGGAGAGTCCGCGTCGACGGGGCAGTTGGACACCATTTTCGAGGAGTCAATCTAAATTGTCTGCCGGGAACAGGTGTGTTGTCGGGACCAGAGGCCTGACAGGAACCTCAGGCTGTAGAAAATGTAGATTCGTGTCATGAACCGTCAGCCTTGGGATGGCAACCGCCTCTCAAGGGCTAGAATGTCTGCAGTGCATTCGTTTAGTGAGGAATTAGCGTAAATCGCAGTGTTCGCGTCGGCAGATGCTTCAAAACGCTTGGCCGGGAGCTGAGGTTTGGGCGCTTTGGCTGTAGAAGAGTGACGGTACAAATCTTAAGTATTCTATTTGTCGAAGCTATAGCGATAAGTTAATGGTAAGTTCTGTAGTGTTTCAAGGCAGATAGTACAGTTAAAGATATACGGTAAAAATGTAAGTCAAAGTTAAGATTTTAATTTATTAGTTGTGAGAAATTAAACCGGGACTCACCCACCCCTCCCCATCCCCACACAAAACACACACACACTGTGACGTGTCCGCGCCTGATGTGTTGTATGTATCTGTTGTCCCAGTTCGTTGGTGCTAATGATGTGACGCGTCCTGCGTCTGATGTTGTTTGTTGTCACTGTAGTGGGCATTGAGGTTATGTGGCTTTGCGCGCTCCGGATAGCTCAGTTTGTTCAATTAAATGGAGACGGAAACTATTATTCTGATTTTACAAATTAAACTCACGAAATAAGGCAACTGTTTGTTTATTTTCAATTTTACCTTTTACATTTCCTTCTTACTTCGTGATGATTCAACAAATGACGGTTTGGTACCAAAAACACAAATCAATGGTGAGATGTCCGGCGTTACCATGCCTGACCTTGAGTTAAACAAAAAAAATAGTTATGAAACACTTGTTCGTTCAGACTGAAAGTCCAACTGCCCTACAACTCGCGACCGCCTCGGGCCAGCGCCCGGCACCAACTGCCAGCTCACGGCAACGGACATGATAACAAATAGCGCACATCGGCGGAGTGATACAACAGACTCCAATTCTCCCAAAAAACAGTAAATTGACACTTAAACATACAAAAAAGGATTCCAAAATCTGAACTTAAAACTTTTTACATTGAAATAAAATTATTTATCCACACAAATATAATAATTGGGGACAAAAGGTGCGCAACATCGGAACTACTTTCGCGGAGAAATACCTTAAGCAACCCCCTGTGATGGCTGACCTACGTGTGTCAATAACCTACGTCATGGAGAGAATTCCATGAAGCAAGCGATCATCCACAACGTCGGGGACAGAAATCCTACAGCCTGGAGAAGGTTGCAACACCTGAAGTTACTCACTTCACCAGGGAAAATTTAATAATATGCTAAAATTGCCAAAACTCAAAAATTAGTCAAAATACAAGAAAAAGTTATATCAACAAAAAGAATTAAAATTTTACTGTGGTCAATTTGAAACCAAACACGCCAGGAAAATAATCAAATGACTCTACTTTTAAATTCCTTGACTATTTTTATATTAAAATTGTGAAAAGATGAATTTAAATTAACATGTCCCCAGTTATTGAATTCTGTTGTATCATACAGGACACCTGACAAACTCAACCTGAAAATGGCATATAGCCTGTTATGAAAGATTTACATATGAATTTATAAAGGAAAACAAAAAATACTTTATAAAGATTAAACCAAGATGGGGAAGTGGCTGAACACTTCACAACACAAAAACACAACACACACAAATCCATATACCTACAACAGATAAAAGTAATTTGTAAATTAAGCAAATAAATGTGATAATGTTTTCTTTAACTACTTTCGAAACAAAAGTCTTAAATGTTGTAGATTTTAACAATCTTTATATGGCCGTTTGTAATATGTTTTAGTTAATTCATTACTCGTCCTTTTGAAAACTTTATAAAGTTAAATTCGGTTCAAATAATTATTAATTGATAATTGTCATAACTATAAAAATGTTTAAATCAGTCTTCTTAAATTTTAACAACTTATCTTGACATCATTACATCAGATTCCATTCTCAGTGATAAATTTTATAAATTATTTTTTCTTTAGTAAATTGTAGTATCTTAATGAAGCCAAATGTGTTTTAATTAAGTTTTCATTCATTTCTATTGTCCCAGTTTTCTTAATTTATCAGTCTAGTGTTAAGTTGTGTAATCATTTCTTATTTCAGGTGCTACATCCGGAAAACATACATACTCATTACTGAGTACGTTACTATTTTTATGATCTTCTAGCACTATCTATAGAAGTGCGTAGTCTCTGAGATGTTTTGTTTTGCCCCTGATAATTATGTTAAGCTACGCTTTGCCGCTGAAGTTAGGCCACGTTTAGGTTCTTATATTCTGGTTCTACTCCAGATTAACTCCCATATGAGCCCCCGTGACATGAAAAGTTGGTACAGCGATTTTGGAGTATTTGCATGTACATATTTGTTCATACGGTACTCAGTTGACATTCTTTTTTTGATTACACAAATAAATATGTTAAACAAATTGCCTAATTTTATCAAATTAGGTATCCAACTGATATTAAGTACGACAGCATGAACAAATGTTGTTTGTATATTATGTCTTTACTAATTTACGCACTACGTACTTTACCTTAATTCTGAAGATTTCATGATTTGACTAAACAATTTTTAATTATTTTATTTCGAGAACTATTGGACAGTCGTAACCAATTTTAATTTTGGACACAATTAGCCAATCTTTGATTTAACTAGGCAGTCCGAATTGTTACAGTTACACTGTGTTAGATGATAGCATGACAAACTAAGATATTATTTCACATTCCATGATATACTTGTACAATTTGACATTTTTGTATTTATTTCCATATACACTAAAGAAAGTAGGTTCAATAGCTACGCTAGTATGGATTTGTTAATATTAGAGACTCTGGGTATTTCCTAAGTTATTTTTATGGACCGGAAAATTTTGCAAATTCAATGACCACATGCTAAAATCCATTGTCCTATGCATACTCAAGCCCAGTCTATTAGTTTATTGTCTGCTGTTCAACTGAGCAACAGCTAGTAGACAAAATGCCGGGGCTTGAGTACGCATAGGTTAGTTACAGTAATTGTAACATGCAGGTAATTGAATTTGTGAAATTTTCCTGTCCCTACTTATCTGGATAACACATATCTGGAAATTCTCCATGTTTACACAAATCATATTAGATGATCAGTTTCTGAACCAGAAGAGATAAAAAGTCAAATCAACTCCCAATGAGAGAGAAAGAGCGATAAAGTGAGAAAGATAGATAGAGAAACCAGTTCTGGCTGAAAGACTAAAATTTAAAGGTTTTCAAGAAAATTAACATGTTTCAAGTTCATGAAAATACATTCTATGGCCTATCAAAATTAGTGTATGAAATGTTAACTCACATGATTTTGACTTTTCTTCCTGACAAGTCCATCTGAAATAAAGAAATAATGTAATGAATACCAAATTTAAGCTGTAAACTGTTGTATGAACATAACTGCATCTTACACAGAATTCAATAATAACGCAAAATGTTTGAGCTATATAGCATACCATGCTATCAAAGCAACACAATTATGAAAATCGGTAGATAGGTTATTACTAATATTTTTATTTATTAAAAGCCTCCAGCATCACACTCCACGAGTGTTTGGAGTTTGTCAGAGACTATACAGAGCAAAAGTACAGAAATTAACAATTTATTACAAAAAGGCTAAAATGAATGAAACAGTATTAATTATACAAGGTAAAATAGTGGACAAAGCAATATACATGTGCAACTAAATTCTAATACAAGATAGGTTAAAATAATAATCCAATAAATTAGCTACATGACTATACACATACAAATAACAATAACAAGTAGGCTATAATAATATTATAACAAAATAGTAAACATAAATAACCATGAATTTTACAAAATACATGTACAAAAGACAAACAGTGGTAAGTCACAAGGTTAAGTAATAATAATATTACTAACTGTACTGTAAATACGAGATGCCTGATACCAATTCAAAATTTGGTTGATGAACTGAATGCAAATCATTCTAAGTACACATTCTACACAAGGTAAACAAGGACGTAGAGATAATACTTCACCTATTCCAAGGTTGCAGCTTGTATCACGCAGCCTGTTCACGTGCTTGAACGGCGTTGGCTGTGTAACAGGAAGCAGTGCCGTCTCCACGTATTTTGTGAGCTATCAGTTGTCAAATATCATGCCTTGCTGAAGTGAGATCAGACGCCTCTACCCAAATTTTCCCACGGTAACAGTACAGACGGAGCGAAACATTCTCAAGAACAACAATCATATTATATGTGCACAGAGTGATAGTATATTACAGAGGATTTAACAAAAGCAACTGAATGTTTAAATCACTAAGTAACATATTACTATTTCCTGCTGCAATGACACTGTTCAATAACCAGCTAGGCAATGATCAAGAGCTCGCTAGTGACAATGTTTATTTCTGCTGCAACTTTGGAAGAGATAAAGTAGGTACAGCATAGGTATTCACACTGTAAATGGTTTACTTAAGATAATCTATGTTTTTGAAAAGTGATAATTTTTCTATTTAATGTATTAATGTTAGGTGTTGAAGTAGTCTGTTGATTAGTGTTATAGCTGCGAAAGATGGACTTTAAACATATAATTTAGTTTGGCAAGGTTCAGTGTACAAGTCAGTTTTGTGCTTTGTATCATGGGAGTGCATTTCTTTACTATAGTTTTTGGTGTAAAAATTATTGTACGATATATATATGCGCGCGCACACACACACGCACGCACGCACACACACACACACACACACACACACACACACACACACACAGTGTGTTCCGGGAGTAGACTTCAATAAAGAGGCGGTGATAGAGGGGCCTAAGACCTACCAAATAAACCAAACTTCTATAGTACAATTCGCAACTGTCTAAAAGTTATGAATTTTCAAAGAAAATTTGGCTGTACTCTACCTTGAACTAAACATTTACTGATGGTGGAAAAAGTAATGGTCCACGTGGAACAAAATTTGTACACATCAAAGGTGATTAGTGTCGTCACATTTAAAAACACATTTCACGTCACTGAGAGTACACCTTCGTAGTGTACAAAAATTACTTTCACAAAAGTTGCGTTTGGTTTAGAAAGATGCCTCCAGTTTGCACGAGGTAAAAAAAAAATTAATGGGTCACATAAATAAACACCCACCATTTGAAAAACTACCCCATAGTATTACCAATTAACTAGTAAAAATCAATATTTTAAATTAACAAACGTCAATGCAGTAAATGCAAAAACATAACATAATGCAGCAGATTCACACAACGTAAAAATCAGCAGTAAGGTTGAAATTAGTTTGTGAGTAAATAATTAAACGTAACTTCATTGAAATAAAATTATTACACAGTGTTTGAAATTATTAAAACGTATTTTGAATCTAATATGTATAAAGTGAGTATAAAATGAATTGTTATTAATAAAAGTGGTAATAGTTATTTTACTAAAACAAATTGATTTTATCGAAATAGAAAGTTAAGATAAACGAACTACATCACCAGATACCCTTACATAGATGCTGCTTCATATTCACAGTGGCCGCGGTTATGTAGAGGCTAGTGCGCTCGTATCCCATCATAGCGAACTGGGTGTAATTCCTGAATAGCCTCAGAAGCAACTTTCTGCATGTGGGAATTGTGGCTAGTAGGTGGTCCTTTCGTGTACTCCTGTTTTCCATTCCAGTACCACTCCATGCTCACATTATTCATGGGTATTACAGCATTTTAAAAACAATGTGTTAAGAATGGATGAGAATGACATGAGGTGAAGGACAACACAACAAACATGTCTGAACCAAGATGCAAACTGGGGATCTCTCGCACCACAGACTGACTCTTTACCGACTGCGCTACGAGAGCCGGCACCTTCATCGGCTTACAAGACATCGCTGTCAAGAGCTGCACAAATCTTTCCATTACAATCCTTTAGTTTCCTTTGGATTAAGATCTTGCATTGTTTCTCGACTAGAAAATACGTTAGTGTATCATATGATCTGCTGCAAGACATGTTGATGATTGTACACAACTGTACACCCTAGATGTACCACATATTAACAAAGTCTGTATGCAAAGATGTGGTATCATTAATAAAATGCAGAGAATATGCTTGTGAGGTTATTCAGGAATTACACCCAGTTCGCTATGATAGGAGGCGAGTACACTAGCCTCTACATAACCGCAGCCGATGTGAACATTTTTTGTAATATTTAAGAAGCAACTTGCTTGACAGAAACAAATTTCTAGTTAAGAAATAGTTTTATCAAAAGTAAATATAATGTGAAGTATTTGTACATTTAACACGACACAATCACATTAAAAGGTGTGGCGCTACCCTTAATTCATTGAAAAATGTATGTAATAGTAAAAAGTTGCTATTTTTGATCAAACATAAATAAATGGTGGGAATAAAAAAATAAACGTCTCTTGCAAAAACTGTCTAATGCTCATCCTTTTAAGGTAATAATTAAATGTTTGATATCCCGGAGAAGCGTTATTGCCTAACACAGTGCAATTTATATCCGGCCTTATCAATTAAATTATTTCTGACAAATCTCTCTGCAAACCTCACCTGTCCCACGAGCCACGTACTGAGAAGGCCTGATCTATATACACTTTGATACTTAGGTTGCTTTGTTTGCATTAAAAACTGGCAGGAAACTATAACTTATCTGAAAGACAACCTATAGTAATTTTTTTTTTTTGGATTTTACATTGTTTTATTTACGTTGTGTCTACAGTGAGGTAGTAAGATGGCTAAACAATTTTACACAAGAACAGGAACCGAGAGAGGTCTTAACCACGGCATAAGGAAACATCCCACATTTACTTGGAACAGTTTCAGTAAACCATGGAAAAACTGTAAGGAAGAATTTGGAACCCAATCCAGGTCACCCTGAACGAGTATCCAACGTGTTGTTGCTCCCCCTCACTTGGTGCTTACAACCGAAAGTAGAGTGGCACATATTTATATCTAATAGTGTTATTATCAGTATATCATATCAAGGACTAGGCGATATCAGACTATTTTATACCAATATACTGGTATAGTATAGTAAAATAAAACCCATTCACTATTTATTACATGACACCAGTTTCAAATAAAACACTTTCAAATGTTTTTAGTCTAAAAACTCATCTACCATAAATTATTTTATCATTTCTGGTAGACCGCAAAATAAAAAAGAGCAGACAGGTTTTATTTTACTATTCGCACTACATTCCGAAATTCACAAATTTCACTGACCAGTATTTTCAGTAACATCAGCTATGATTCCGATTTTGCTGACAAGCGTGGAGTTTACTGTGCAGAGATATCTGTGACAGGAATTACAAACATTAAAGTTAGGTTAAACGATGTAATGGAAGCATAAGAGCACAGGCATATGTGTTATTGAAGAAGCAGTTAACCTGTTTATAAATATGCCATGTGTTATTTATTTACCAGCATGTTTAATACCTGTTTATAGTCATTAGAAGCATTTGTTGTCTGATTTTGCAGAGTTGAAAGAAAATACGAGGTTTAATTAAACCATTTTAATACATCTGAGTATTGCTGACAGTTTATTAAGAGGAATCACAATTATTTTCAGAAACTATAAGGGGAAAAAATTAATGTTCAGTACTTTGTATTTATTGCGCAGAGCTCTGATCCATCTCTCTCATCTCCTGGCCGGGTGGTACGGCCGAGCTCTCGGAACTGGCAGCTACTTGGGTAACCCAACACTGTTTGCCACTTCTCGGTTTCCCATATTGCACGTCTGTCATTCCAAGATGTCGTGTAACTAAGCATTTTTAAACATTATAAATACTCCATTACACCCAGTAGCCACATTTGCAACACAAAGTATGACTACAATTTGTAGTCAGAAAGTCAATATTTTTTTCCTCTTAGTAAAATCGTGCAATTGTATCCCCAAATCAAAAAGTTGCATGACACATCATATTGCAGCCCAAACCGCTGAACATAGAAAGTTGAATTTTTTGTGTGCTGCCTTTAAGTTGTAGGCGAGCACTAAGAAGGAATTTTTCAATATTCGGCTCCTAAGAGGGCGAAAAGGGACGAAAAGTTTTTATAAGATTCGTCTACATAGCTAAAACCCGACGGCCTATCGTCGTGACTTTTACATCAATGGGTCGATCAAAAAAATGCATATTTGCCGCAGGATATTTTAAATTCAAAATTTAAAGGGGAAGGAAGACCAGAAATATATTTCATAGTAATTATCAGTAAGTACCTAGAATCCTTTGGAATACAGAGTTTCTATTTTGCTTTTAAATGATTAAGTTATTTAACTACCCCAAAAAAATGTTTTAGAGCCTTTTCGAAATTTGACTTCTAAAGCATAAAAAAAGGGGGGATATGTTATTTTTTACTAATCATCTGTACAGCTCGAACCCAACGAGCTACCTTCGTGATTTTTACTTCAATTTGATACACATACGAATATATAAGACGACTTCAAGAGGTTTCGAAATTCGTGAATTAAAGGGGTGGAAAACGTGAAATGTTGAGATATCGAAGAACTGTTTGCTTAAATAAGATGTTTATGTGAAGACTCAAAATACTGTTTCAGGATATTTTCCAAATTCGACATCAAAGAAGTTAAACAAGGAAAAAATGTGTTTTCAATTCTTGATTTATTCACACCAATCTCGCTGAATTTTTAGATATCGACACAATTTTTGCATTACATAATGCTTACTTAAATTCCTAAAATGTGGTTTATTGATTTTTCAAAATTTGACTACTGAAAGGGTGAAAAGCAATGAAATGGTGTGAAGGCTGTTTTCAGTTAATCGTCTGTATATCTCGAACCAAGCCGGCTATCGTCGAGGTTTCCACTTAAATTGCACATAAAACCACCTTGACTGACGGTAAAAATTTTTAATTTTGATTTGTTAAATTAATTATATTTATTAATTTTTTTTTTCAAAATTTGAACCCTAATGAGGTGAAAATGCACGAAATGTGTTTTTAATGAATCCATTATTGCTATTGAACCTGTCGAGGAGTTGCTTTTCACAGTACGACGATGAATATGTAAATACCCGTAAACAGATTTCAAAAATCTTCTAATTCAGAGCTCTCCGGGATGTGAAGGGACAAATAATGTTTTAAATGAATCGTCGATTAAACATTGACTTAAGAATTTTCATGTTTCTTCGCCGATTATCACAGCCTGAAACAAGGTAGAAACCACACTTGAATTGCTGACGTAAAATTATCTGTTTCGTATCACACGAGACAAGTAGTTTAGCTTTAAGGTTTGTTAATAAGTCCATAACTATTTTAATGGAGGATGCATCTGAACCCCACAGCACTAAAAATTATAAAGAAAAAAAAAATCTATAAATGTTTTGCAACTGAGAGCATTAATTTTTAATGAGATTCTTAACGATCAATAAAGTGAGAATTTTGCGATACAGCATAAATTATAGCGGCACACGCTATAGAAAATATTAATTAAAAATATTGTTGCGTGCCATGTACCTGGAGGCCGGTGGTCGGCAGCTGTTTCGTAACACTTTGTGGACTGGCTCCTGACTCACTGGCCGGGCGGCTACGTGATGGAAGACACGCCGAAGTTACGTTATAGATACATGTCCCAACTGCGCCTAAACCCTACGAGGGCGGCCTATGTGACTCAAGTCATGTCCGAAACATGTGGTAATATCTATTTTTAGACCCCCATAATGCAGTTATTCCCCGACTGTTTCGAAGAGTATAAGAGGGCCGAATCGACAGATTTGGCGGAGTTCGCTATTGGTCGTGCTAGAGGAAGGTGCTATGCTTGTGGAGAGAGACTGGTGAAGACATCTTGGCGACGTCAGAGTCTACTGGGAGGCGGCTACCTTCGGAGCAGTGTTGGGCGAACCAAGAGGACTGCTGAGGCGGGCTGACAAGCGAAGAGGAGGTGCGCAACGGGAGTCGAACCGAAGACCTCATGAGTGAAGACAGCGGTGCACTCGGGGTGCTGCGCAGCACACGGCGATTCATCACTACTGCGGACTATTAAGGTTGTACACTGTCAGTATTTGAGAGACTGTTGATTGGATATATGACTGAATTTTACTGTGATTTGTACTGTTTAATTAATTGATGGTAGACATTTTTCGTGCTTTAATTGTCAAAGTTAATTAACGTGTCTGTGACACAGGAGTAATTGTGTGCATAATTAAGGGTATTGTGAAAGTTATAGTTGATTGCTGTTTTGTGTATTTTAGTAAGTTTTGTGAGCTAGTAAATCAATAACTTAATTCAACTCTTTTATTTATAACTATAAGACCTCTATCCCAAAAGAACTCATGGGAATTGCCCACATATAAAGTTTTGTCTCAAACTTATAACAACATGTTGAACATCCCAAAATCCACTGCTAGGTGTTCAGTGCAATGTATACATTATGTAACAAATATTGGGTTTAAATGTTTTATACTTAAGTGCATCTCACAACAGATTTTAGCTTTTTCTGTTTTTACATTAAAAAAATAAGAATTGATCAATATAATCATTAAACTTATTTTCCCTAAATTTATAAACAAGTACTATTGGTAAATTTTTCAGAGACATAATGAATATGCACTGCAAGTTAAAAATAGTAAATAAAACATGCAATGGATGTTTTAAATGGTATATTTTACAAGGTGGTACTATCTTCCAAAATCGCTGACATTACTGCATTTTTATTATACTTATTGACTTGCTAAGGAAGTATTATGGCAGAGTATAAGTTTGGTGCAACTCAAACACCTATTTTCGTAGGTGTGACCCTAAATCCAAAATAATTCAAATGACACCACTACCAAAATAAGGAATATAAAATGTTAATATTATTTTATGTTTGTTGTCATGACAGGAATCGGTTGAGCAGTTCCAGAACCATAGAATAAAATATTTAACACCTATAATCGTACTACCTATCATTTGTTGTGGAGTTTTTTCCATATACTAATTGGAAAGACTTCTGGAATCTAGTGATTGCCATAGTGGAACATTTTCTTAGGCTATGAACTCTGTGCCAGTGATTTGCCGTGTGTACTTCGCCGGAACTTTGACTCCGGCATAATTTTGAACTTTCCCGCCGCTGCTACGAACTTCGGCTATCCTCTGACAGCTTCAGTGATGCTCATGTCCCTTCCTTGACTCTGCCATTGGTAAACCCGGCCGGCTCGCTTCGGGAAGTCGAAGGGACCGAGACGAATGACATGGTATGCCCCGTTTAATATGTTATGTTTGGTACTCCCATTTTGTAATAGCCATAGGGGCGTGTTAGGATAATGTGTGTTTTTAATAACAAATTAATGTCATTGTTTTGTATAGCTGTTGCCACAAAAGTCTAAATTATATGTTTGAAATCCACCTGTGTTTGTTTTGTTATAATTTTGGGAGAGGTATGGGGTCTCCTCGGGATTAGCCCAACTTGTTACTGTGTACTGTCACAGTATGCTTTTTAAATTATGGTCATGCAACAAAGTAAGCTTAGCCTATATTGTAAAAAAAAAAAAAAAAAAAAAAGTTTAAAACAACCAAATGGCATATTTCAATACGTGTAGCAAAAAGTACATTTTTTCAAAACCACATAATTTTTTTCAGAACGTTGTTCATAACATCATACAGATATTGTTAAAACAAACAAACATGCTTCGTGTGTTTCAACAATCACTAAAATATGCAATTATAATTATTTATTTGTTCTGATCATGAAAGCTATATTTTTGTAAAGTAACTACTACACAAATAATATTAATATATAATTACATTGAAGAAAAAAATAGGATGTCCAAGGATTTAAAACTGTGCCTTGTAGCTCGTCAACTGCGCACTTTTCCCCTTTGATATGTAATTGTTTATATATGTATATATATATATAATGCATGTATTATAAAATATATAATTTTACGAAAACTTAAATTTTGCATAACCAACCAAAAATTACATCAACAATTTCTATCGCAGGTTTGCGGAGCGTTTCGCCACCGTAATCTCGCCCGTGTTGTATTTATTGAGGAAGGGGACAGCGTGGGTTTGGTCGATCGAGTGTCAGGCTAGCTTTGAGGCGACGAAAGATCTGTTTACGTGGGAGTGCGTGGCCTTGCACCCCGACTTCAGTACGGAATTTTACATGTACGCCGACGCGTCAGGCTATGGCCTAGGAATTAAGTTACTACAAAGTGGGGACGACGGCGAGGAGAAACTCATAGCTTTTGCCAGCCGATCTTTGGTAGCAGCTGAGCGGGCCTATACCGTCACTGAGCGGGAGTGCCTAGCTGTAGTTTGGGGACTGGATAAGTGGCGGAACATCTTGCTAGGGCACAAGATAATAATCCTCTCCGATCACCATAGCCTGTCTTTCCTACAGTCCC
>PNEQ01006645.1:46000-60124 GCA_003012365.1 Medauroidea extradentata
ACGATTGTCGAAGGGGGGAATGTAGCAGTTGAGGACAAACCTAGGGCGGGGCCAGTGATGGCTAAAGTCACGGTCGAGAGAGACGAGAATTTGATTAGGAAGTTTCCTAGCATTGCTGCAGAACAAAGGACCGATAGGGTGTGGGGTGAGATTTTTCGTATACTAGAGGACCCGGAGGCGGACGTGTCCGACCCCGCTGAGGGCAAAGTCCTCGAATGGTATTGCGTTAGTGGCGGCGTGTTGTTCCGCAAAGCTGGGTTGGGTGTGTCAGAATGGAGGATATGTGTGCCGGCCGTATGGGTGTCGAATTTAATCACACACGTCCATAAGGCCAATGGACATTTCGGAGAGAGAAAAACGTTTTTGCTGCTCCAATCTAGTTATTATTGGAGGGGGATGTACAGGAGCGTCAGAAAACACGTGAGTTGGTGCAGCCTCTGCCAGAAGGCGAAGTTCCCCAATAGGAACTGGGAAGGGCCTTGGCACACCATAATCCCGGAGGGACCGTTGGATCTATTCGCCATCGACTTGTATGGGCCGCTGCCTAAGTCACGGGGGGGGGGGGGCGTACAGTACCTGTTTGTGGTACTGGATGTATTTACGAAGCTGGTAAGGTGTTATGCACTCAAACGCGCAACAGCTGCGGCGTGCGTAAACAAGCTGTTGAATGATCATTTTCCGAACTGTGGTAAACCGAAGCTGATTTTGTCAGACCACGGCACGCAATTCACGGCCGATGAGTACCGGTGGGAGATGCTGTGGGCTGGCGTAGACGTAGTGTATTCGTCGGTGCGCCACCCATAGAGCAATCCGGTAGAAAGGTGAATGAGGGAGATTGGGCGGCTACTGAGGACGTACTGCCACGAAAGGCACAGCAGCTGGGCGGAGGCCGTCCCGCTGTTGAACGAATTTTTGAACCGACACGTGCACTCCAGTACAGGGTTCGCCCCTTTTGAGCTGACGGAAGGCATAGTGCTGCGGGAACCTTTGGCTGCCAGCGTGGCTTTTCCCCCATCCGTAGGACCGACGATTGAAGCAAAGTTGGAAAGCGTTAGGAGCAAGTTGAAGGAGGAGGCCGCAAGGAGAAGCCGGCGACAGGTGGCGAGCCAGCCACGCTTTGAAGTTGGGGACTTGGTGTTACTGAGGGTGGCCGAGCGGAGCCAATT
Source organism: Medauroidea extradentata (assembly GCA_003012365.1). NCBI lineage: Eukaryota > Metazoa > Arthropoda > Insecta > Phasmatodea > Phasmatidae > Medauroidea > Medauroidea extradentata. The sequence goes on from PNEQ01006645.1 coordinate 47,167, forward strand.
CGTGAAAAAGGAGACGAAGACGTTATTCCTTTTATTTGACGGGCCCTTTATTTTGTCACATGCCGTGGGACCTAACGCGTGGGAACTGGTGAGTGCGGAGTACAGAGCTGTCAAAGGCATATTTAATTCTTACCTTTTGAGGCCCTTTAAGGTTATTGAAGACGCTGTAGGGGATAGGGGTGTTGAAACGCAGTAATTCGTGAACTTGTTGTCTGATTGCATGGACGTCGCCCCAGAATATATATATATTATAATAAAAAAAATAAAAAAAAAAACAAAAGGGGAGAGTTTCCTCGTGTGTGTATTGTTGTAATTTTGTGTAGTCTCAGGCAATGTGAAGTGTCTCGGGATTAGCCTAAGAACCAGTCCGTGAAGGACGGGACGCAGGAATTCTAATCCTCATACTGATTTCACCGGCTGCAGCAATTTATTTAAAGGAAGATCCGTTAAGTATCTTTGCCGAATCTTCCTGGGGGGTTGTAAGGCACTTGGTCGAGCTTACCTAGATTTTCCGTATGTATCTATTTATTTAATTTGGGGTTAACGTAGTATGAGAGAGGTCCTCCAACGCTCCGGCATCAGTATGAGCCTAATAGGGTCCCGAGACTCGTCACTTAGTGTTTGGTTTGCGACTGGGAGTGAGGCTCTGATCTGTGAGCAACGGCCGCCCAGCCTACCTTACGCCAGTGCGCCGCGACGTCCGGATTGAGTAAAAGCCTAGTTACTAGGGACGCCCATACCGGCGTACAAACGCAGAACTGAATGATCACTAACAATTTGTAAGCCCATAAAAGGGAAACAAGATTGAAAGACTTCATAGATGATATGTTGTAATTTAAGAATGACTTATTTTGTACTCAGTATAATAGTTGCGATGGACTGAACCGGTAAATCCAGTGTTAATATCTGTACGATATTTATTCAGGTAGGCGAGAGCATCCACTAGGAACCTATTGAATATGTTTGTTTGTACTCAAGTTCACCGGGGATCAGTCTGTGAATTTCCCGTTAAAGCGCTAGGTTCGCACTGTGGCGAATGACGTCAGGGGTGTACCAACTGTCGCTGAAAATTAGCAAAACAAAAGCTGGAGTGAAGGAATTTATGATTGAATTACAGTTGCTTGAGGACTATTAGCCATCAAGTGTAGTTTGTGGTTTATTTTTTTGTTGACAAGGGACTGAAGGTTGAAAGGAACTTAGAACTAAGCAAGGATGCTCTCGTAGTTGGAAAATACGTAGGTGTTGATGCCGCGGGGGAGGGTGGCCATCTTGGCGAACTTCCGGGAGAGAGGCGGACACGCGCTCTGAACCAGCGCCATGTTGGGTTTTGGCAATGGCTTTGGAGATGTGAGAGAGTGCGGTTGTGCGGGAGGTACCATGTGTGCCCCCAAGACTTTCAGTTTTTACAAGCCTAAATGGGGTTTCCGGCTTAGGAGTGAGATTATAAAACTAATATTTATGAGTTTATTGCGGTCAAGCCCACCGCATGGTCGTGAGTTTGTAAGTGTTGTATGTCACGTGGCTAGTAAAATTGTATGGTAATCAGAGTAAGGGTATTATTATTAATTTTCCGCTAAACGCTCCCGTGCTGGGAATTCACTAATCTGCACCTCTTTCGAACCACCCAAGAGAACTGAGCTAGGAGTTGAGTGCTCGCCGAGCAGTCGAGGCATGTGTATGCTATGCGGGCGGAAACGTACATGTAGCGGTACAAACAGAACGTTACTGTCGAAGAAAATAAATTCCTGTTGTAACTTAAACATCACTACGGTTAATTTAATGGTAATTTGTTACATTGAGATTAATATCAACCTTATATATTTGCTTGTCGAAACAATCCATTATTCTCAGTGGCGTATTTGTGCGTGTTGTCACATGCCTATAAAAACACGCACGCGGCTCAACAAATTATAATGTTCACAGGAATAACACATTTTGCATTATACATGCACATTAGAATAACTTTCAAAAAGAAGTGTAGGCCCTACGCACGTTAGAAAAAAAATTTCATTGCTATGCAGAATGAACAATAATGTAAATATAAAACCGGACACCGCTTAGACACAGTATGTTTTGAACAGTTTTTAATTCAAAATTTGTTAAAATAGTTAAAACCTACATGTATAAAAACACAATGTTACTGCTTTCTTTGCTGTGGGAAGTAGTTTTCTTACCCATTGTATTTTTACACGCAATGCAATATGCCGCTCGTTACTGCAGACAGTATAAAGGCGGGCAGGCCGGCGCGGCGAAGTGGCATCGCTGCGTACGCACGCTCTCTCCCAGAGCAGCGTGAGCTGCTTATGACGCACTCTCTTGATGGCATTGCAACTAGATATTTTTACTCGTGCGTGGTACTCCAGTATTTTATACATCATGCGAGAACTGTAAGGCTTTTGTTCGTTATCAATATATGAAACTGAAGAATGAACTTGACGCAACTACCTCTGTATAAGAATGTATGCGGTACGTTTATTAATCCTATACAACAAAAAAAAAATTTTTTACAACCCATAGCATATTGATCTAAAGGAGAAAAATATCATACAAATATATTGGATTGAATAACAAAGCTAGCATTAACACATTTCACAAAGGCGAGTAAAAATTACTCTTTAATGCTTAGATTTCAGTCATTGCACAATAATTACACTAATATTCCATCAAATAGTGTCACTTCGTGGAGCTAATACAGTCAAACTTAGACAATTTTTTTTCAATTTGGGCGAGTGAATCTAGTATGTATGATGCATCACAAAAATCTACGAACTGTCTACTTCTTGCATAAATAATTCATTTGTTCTTAACTTAAGTAACATTCCCGGTATTTTCAAACAAAAAGTACCACTTTTGGAACAAATCTGTGTACCGCCCCCTTAACAAAATTCACAGAGAATGTTAAACCCAATTTAATTAAAATACACACAAACTTTTCTTTTGAAACATTACGAAAAATATAATAGACTTCTACGATGTCATTCATTCACAGTGATATACATCAGAGGGGCACATGTCTTGAAACAAGCCGGAATCATACAGTTGGCTCTAAAACTTGGAATCCTAATGATTGCTTAATTTATTTGTTGCCCAGATAACCTAACAAAAAACCATGAGGGAAGCTAAACATCTCTACATATCTAAAAATTATAGCTGAAATTATGTGTACATCTCGACTACATATGCAAGATATTAGACTTCGTTGAAGGGGAGAGAGGAAAAAAAAAGGGGGGGGGGGCATGGGGGGAAGAGAGAAACAACCCCCCTTATTTGCTGTCTACTTGTCAAACTAACAAGAAATCTGCAGCAGCAAGTACATTTGATTATTTACGTTATACTGCAGTTTCTCAATTTTAACAAAATCATTGTTGGACTCAGCTCACAGACAGTTGTGCCTTTTTAAATATTACAGAATGTTTCTAAAAGGTTTGAAGTAACCATATACAGAAAAAACCCACAGTACCATTAGTTTTCTACACTCGAACAAAAGATAATTTTTTGATTTTCCACTGTCCTTACGTATTTAGCAGTGACGTCATCCCTATGAACATGACATCTCAGGTTTAGATTAGTAAAAAAATAAACATTTTCTGTCGACTTTCACATTTTATGTAGGCCTAAGCCAATGTTTCACAAGCATATCCGTTGAGTTTTCTCTGCACATGTTGTTTTTAAATAACTTTTGCCTATTTTGTTTTATATCCATTTCCACTGCTTAATTGCTTTTTAAACACATATTTTTGGGGAATGATTAGGGAATTTGTGAGGGGGGAGAGAAAAAAAAAACAGTTCAGAGAATTACTTAATGTCATTATCTTGAAAGTTATTTAACTGCTTAGGGCTGCTGGGAAAGGGATAGAGAAATTAAGGAAACCTTGAACTAACTTACGTAGGTTGCTGTCAACCTCAAACTGTACATCACCAACACTGCAGTCATGCAGGCATTATTAAACGCGTATTCATATATAGCAACAGAAACATAGACCAACAGCCAGCACACGTACAGGAATATAGCACGTGAACAACAAACAAGAAATTAAGGAACGCCTAACTTTTCTGTGTGCTGTATTTGGTAAATATTAAGAATAGCTATTCATTGTGTACAAGCCAAACTATTCTTGGGCTGAAGTTAGCAGTGTCGGATCTAGAGGGGGCATTTGCCCCAGGCTGCATATCAAAGGTGCAGTAGGTATACCCCACCTTGTTTGAGAATTTTATGAAAAAAAAATATATCTTACTAAGTTAATAAGGAAATTGTAATACATTTTTAGCAAGTGTGTTGTGTTCCTTGTGTAGGCTACTTATATTGTTTATTTGTATGTCAACACCTGTAAATTAACTTGGAATGAGTTTAATTTCATTACATAATTTTTACAGATTTTTCACATTGCAAAAATTAATTTTAAATTACTACAACTAGCCTAAATTAATATTACAACAGTATTAACTACTTATTCTACCGTATTTTACTTGTATTACTGTAAAATTTGAGGAAAAATAGTGGGGGTTGGAGGGGCATACACAATTTCTGCCACCTTAACAAAACGGTCTGGATCCAGTGCTGGAAGTTAGCCCTATTTCAGCTTTATTTCTCCTCCTCTATGTTCTCCCACTACAACCTCCTGATATATATGGGAGGGGGATGCAGAGAAAAAAAAAAGTGAAGAAGAGATAAAAAAAAGCGGAGCTTGATGGATGAAAGAAGTGGACTGAGCATCTGAAAACAAGGACTCTATCTAGACATCACGTTAATAATTCCCTTCAAGTAAAACACGGAAATCATAACAGCTGACAGAATTTTCCTAATATGTAATATAAGTAAGGCAAGATTTTGTAAATGTTTTGCTACGAAGGGTTTATTGTGACAAGGTGTGATGTCGTACCGACCCCTACCTTTTATTTTAGCAGTTTTTGCCGCCCTCGCTGTTCGTCCCGGCACCTAATAGTCGAGTCAACGAAGACCAAAAATTGTAGAATAGGGGAAAAAATTGTGTAGTCGCAAATTTTTGTACAGTGGTAGAGGGAAGTGTCATGAACAACATACTAAAAGTCCTGACCGATGGGGTATGAGCGAGGGGGTAGAGGGCCATTTAAAGGTCTATTTTTTACGTTTTTCTTTAATAACTCGAAAACTGTGGCTTCTAACGAAAATGTATTAGAGTACAAAATTTAAGTAAATAAAATTTTCTACAAAAAAGGCCTACATAGTTTTTCTCTAGGATGATTAGTTTGTGAGATGCAGGGGATGTAAAAATCGTGTATTGTTGAAATATAGTCTTTTAATTGTATACAAATCATGGTTAAAGATTTTGCAGATAAAAGATATTTCACCATTAATCGAACTGCTTCACGATGGGCAGGGGTTTCGTCAGACATGACCATAGAGCAGACTCTAATGTGGTCCTTTAAAAGCTCAGGTGGCCTGACACGAGGAAGAGGAATAACTGATTCTGTTCTAGCTAAGTGGGTTGGTGGGTCTCCTAGTGCAACCGCCATCTGCTCGTCATTAGAGATGTTTGCTGGAGTGACTTTTACAAGTGGGGAGAAACATGTTGATTCCCTGGTCTCACGGCAAAAACGAGATGAACAAGACCGGGAAAAGATTTATGAATGGTTCAATGACCACCCTCCTTTTCTAAAAATGCATACACTTATGTCTCTGTCGACAGGAATCTTCATCGGAGGCTCAGAAATAAATAGCCACCTAGCCTTAGAAATTAGTACTGAAACCATGCAAAATTTTGTTGGTTGTAATTTCGGTGACATGAAATAGTCTAAGAAGAATGTCGTATTGTCATTGGCTAGTATGAGCAATTCAGTTAAAGTAAATGGTGAAACAGTGACTGTAGACCCTCTGACAATTTTTCAAAGAGCTGCCACTGCAAAAAAAAGTGATGAAGATGTTGCACAGCTTATGGAATATGAATTATCTCTATTCCCGTTGGTTCTCTTCAATAATGGGGCTCTAAGGAAAGGAAAGAAGTCCTCTCTCTACGAGGTTTTTCCAGAGGATAATTATGTAACTCATGATCTAAGAGCGAGCACCAATGTAGTAGATGGTGGCTTCCTCCTACACCGTGTGAAATGGAATGTGGGTACCAAGATTTCTGTACTTTGCGATCAATACATAGATTATACAATCAAACACTATGGTCAAAACTGTACTGTTGTTTTCGATGGTTATAATGATACCAACAGTACAAAACAAATACAGCAGAAGAGAAGGGGCCTCACAAAAACTTCAGTTGATATTCATTTTGATGAAAGCACGAACATAACCGTTCAACAACAGCATTTTCTCGCAAACGGAAGGAACAAAACCAGACTTATACAACTACTCAGTGACAAAATGACAGCAACAGGATTAGAGACAGTAGTTGCTAGAGGGGATGCTGATGGCACTATAGTGAGATGTGGGCTACAGAAAGATGCCATTCACCCATTGTTACAATAATAGGGGAAGATGTCGACTTGATTGTCTTACTCTTTGCTTTTGCACGACCAGGAAGTAACATATATTTCATGAAGCCTGGCAGGGGCAAGGTGGAATCTAAATTGTATTCAACAAACAAACTCCAACAACTTCCTTTTGCTGACAGCATCCTCCTTCTCCACGCTTTTAGTGGGTGCGACACCACCTCTGCCATTTACAAGAAGAGCAAAGGAGCAATGGTTAAGCTGTTCAGCAAGATTCCCAGGCAAATGAAAACATTATGCGACATCTTCACTAATCCGTCAACATCAGCAGAAAAGGTCGCACAGGCTGGTGAGAAGATGTTCATTGAAATCTACTGAGCGACTTCAGATCGGCAAGATCTGAAAAAACTTCGGTATGTGAAATTTCTAAATGCATCAAGGAAGCCAAAACCTGACCTCACCTCACTGCCACCAACCACAGGAGCTGCGCGCCAACACTCTTTTAGAGTTTATTTACAGGTAGGCCATACATATATTAATTTCATTAACTTAATGTTTTATTTGATGCTCTTTACACCACAGTTTCTTGATACTTACTGCAGTTTGGTTACTTACAGATACAGAAATGGCTGGACAACCCCTTACCTCCAATCGAGTGGGGATGGAACCGAGGGGAGGATGGATCGTTGACCCCAGTAACAACGAAAGACCCAGTAGCACCTGACGCAATACTAAACACCATACTTTGTTGATGTTTTTCTGGGTGTGGGGGACGATGTGGATGCCGAAAAGCAGGCATTCCATGCTCCATGGTGTGTGGCACGTGTCATGGTTCATGTATGAATGGTGCACCACTATTGGATCTGCAAGATGACGATGATGATGACTCACTTGTCAATTTTTTATATGTACACATTCAGGATGAGGTAATTTTTTAAAATAAAAAATGACTATAGTTTTTCTGTTATATTTAAGTTAATTTAATATTAAACCTGAATTGTATACCATTAAGGCCATGCAAGGTAGTTTAACAGCATTAAAAAAAATGTTTTTTAAAATTAAAAATGACGTAGATATCGGAAAATCCCTACAAATATTTGTAAAAAATATCTCATAGTTTATAGCTACATTTTTTGATAGAAAAATACCTAAGATTTGTGCACCCAAGTATCAGAATTTTGTCACAAAAGTAGGCCAAAATAATTTTTTTTACAGACGAACGGTGAAATATTTTGCAAACTCCCTACATAGAATTGCGTACAGTATGGACACACACATACTAGAATTTTCTGAATACATTCCGTTGAAAACTATTTGAGTTCTTTGCAAAAAAAAACTACCATGAGTGCCCTCAGAACACTATATTTCAGCAATACACGATTTTTACATCCTCTGCATCTGACAAACTAATGATCCTAGAGAAAAACTATTGAAACCTTTTTTGTAGAAAAATTATATTTACTTTAATTTTGTACTTTAATACATTTTCGTTAGAAGCAGCGGTTTTCGAGTTATTAAAGAAAAACATAAAAAATGGACCTTTAAATGGCCCCCCACCCCCTCGCTCATACCCCATCGGTCAGGACTTTTAGTTAGTTGTTCATGACACTTCCCCCTACCACTGTACAAAAATTTGCGACTACACGATTTTTTCCCCCTATTTTTCCTTCGTTAACTGGACTATAAGGTAGAATCCCAGCTTGTTTATTGACATTCTGTATTGACACTTTTACAAGCAGCACCCTACCGAGGGTGAACTTTCCTTTCGCCTTCTCGGCAAACGATAATACTGGTGCGCAGTTTTGTAAACAAAATCAGAGTGACTTGCAATTAGTGTTTTACTTCTTTCCTCTCTCTTATATTATATATTTTGTACAGTAACAGTCATCGTTGTGTTTGTTGTGACGTACATTTGTAAGGGAAATCACCACCACCTTCATCTGATCATGAGGGAAGTTTCTTTTTTGGCGCGACCTCGGAATTAGCAAGAAATGCCCGCCAATGAGTCAGTCGTCGTCTTCCTAACCTATGCGAAGTGAGGTGTGAAGTGTCCGGCTGAGTTATCAACTATTTCATAACGAATCTGCACTTGACTCGGTAAGACTTCCTCAGAGGTTGTTCATTCTATTCCTGGACTATATAATCTAAATTTTGAGCAGGCAGTTACAGGGTCAAGTAGCCTGGGTGTTTGACCACGACCCTGATAGTAGTACTCATGCTAGCACGCGCGGCGGGCTAGTTGGCGCCCAAAGTTTATTACGCCTTTTTCGCTACCTTACACGAACGTTTTACGCTAAACCTGAGTGATCCTAGGAACCCTGGCCATGTAAAGTGTTGCCATGTCAATAATCACTTTAAGGACCATGTTTAGAAATCGTGTTCGTATTTTCGTCTATCGAACCACTGGAGATTGACTCAAATAGCTGACGGAATCTCGCTACTATGTAATAACAGACAAAGATTTGCCCATTTTTTTAACGAAGGCAGAACTGTAACAATGTGCTACATGTCTTAACACATTAAAAACCATGTCTAGCTATAATGTTAATATTTTCGTCTGAGTAACACCAGAAGATTGTACTCAAATGTCAGCTAGAATCGTCCCACTATGTAATATCAGGCTAGATTAGGCAATTATTTTAGAAATCAAAGAAGAAAATTTAACACTTGGAAATTATAGCCTACTAAAATAGCTGACAGAATCTTACTAATGTGTAATCCTATAATGCAAGATTTTGCAAAAGTTTTTGATATGAAAAGTGAATTGTAACATTGTGCTGCACGTTATATCACTTTAAGTTTCGTGCCTATATATGTAAATAATTTTGTCCGAGTAACCCCCGAGATTGTACTCAAATATCTGATGGAATCTAAAATTGGCAATGAAGGACTAATTGCAACAATATGCTACATGTTACATCTTATTTGAACCATTCCAGAAATGACGTTAATATTTTCAGTTTGAGTAACCCCCTGGAATCTTACTCGCATGATTAACGGAATCTTCCAACTACCATATCAGACTATAATTGGAATTTTTTTTGCTATGAAGGGCGAATCTTAATAACTTGCCGCATGTTTAATCACTGTAACGACCATGTTTATATGTCACGTGAAAATTTTTGTTCAAGTAACCCCCGTAAATCGTACTCAACTATATGCCAGAATCTTCCTACTACGGTATGTAATATCAGGCTATATTTGGTTATATTTTATAAATTGAAGGAGGACACAGAAAACTGAAAATATGCTCCAACAACTGTAATGTGCCACCCTTCAGTGCAAAATATTTGTGACAGCAAATTATTTACAACACAAAATTCTTCAACCCTAAGTACTCCAAAATTCAATACTACACAATTTGAGAGGTTATATAATTATAATTTCTCTTCTTGATCAGTTGGTAATTAGGTGCACAAAAGACTTGACCCTACCAACCTTACTGTAGATTTAATAATGAACACAGTTAAACGTGAATGGAGAAGGCAAGTGCAGGCTGGTGAGGATGAATGGACTTTTAGGCCATCCGTGGTGATGGATTGGAGTGGAACTCATTGAAGGGAGGAGAGTGGAAAGGCTGGTCAGGATGTACAAGGTGATGAATGGAGGGGGAGGATGCAGTAAGTTAGGCTTCTTACTATCTACGGCAAAGTATAGATGAAGAAAGAATAGTAGTGAGAATATTATTCATGTGATGAGTACTACAGAGCGGGAAAGCAATCTATGTTTAAGAAGTTGGTGAGAGAGTGGAATTTACGTTTGGAAGAGTTGGAGAAGGTGAAGGGTGTTGGAAAGTTGAGGGGATTGATAAGTGATTGAGGAAGAGGTTTGAACTTGCCATCAGACAGTTATGTGATTGTGAGTGAATTATTATTATTAAAAACGTCTCTCAAATAATTACGGATGCTGAGTCTGTATTCGTGCTATTTCTGAGCAGTGTGCTGTTTGTGTTCTGCGCATGAACCGCTTATAAACTAATGAAGTTTCATATTTTGAATAGGAAAATGTGTAGAAATTAAAAGTGACAATGGCACTTTTTGGTCGGAATGGAAAATGGTAACTGACAGGCCTATACCAATGATTTACCAGACAATATAAAATATTGCAAACTAACTCTTATCGCTGACGATACTAGTCTTATTATTTGTGATAAAATTCTCAACACTAAAAACAAAAAGTAAAACAGTGCTACGCATTATAACAAACTGGTTTAAGGCAAATAAGCTTGTATTAAAAGTAACAAAAACTGAATTTATGCAATTCTCAAATAATAACAGTGAAAATATTCCTGTTTTAAATCAACATGGAAATAGTATAATAAAAGAAGCAACTTTTGTTAAATTTCTAGGTCCTAACATTATAATTGGTTAATCTGGACTAAAAATTATGGGCCTATTGTTGGAACGTAAATTAGCGTCTGCTTGTCATATGTTAAGAATGCAGAAAGAAAATGTTGATTATAAGAACTTGAAACAAGTTTATTATGCATTTTTAGTTCTATAATGATATTATCAAACTTGAGCAGCTTAACTTCATGCAAACGCTTATTTAAAGTTCACAAGATTCCAACACTTTATAACATTTATTTGATAAATTAGCTCAAATTAATTTACTTGAATAAACATTATTACAACTCAAATAATACTGTTCACTCGAAAACAGTATCTTTTATTCTCGTTTTCAACTTTTTAATCTACTTCCTAAAAATATAGCTGAGGAACCTAATATTAATAAATGTATGACACTAGTCTGCAAAGTAATAGATCACCAGTACTTTTATAATATCCAAGAAATTAAAGATTTTCTTTCAAATAGTGGTTAGATAATGGACAGTTAATGTATAATGTAATTGATTGTATGAAAAATGAATTTTTATTAATGTAATTTTATATCTTGACCTGTTATGTAATATGTAGGCTAATTATTATGTTTTAATATTTTATATTTTTATAAGACAAATTCTATATGCCTATCCTCAAGTAGTATTACTTATATAGGATCAATGGAATAATGGAAATAAATAAAAAAAAAAAAATTTAAAAAATGAGACCTAGGTATTTCTAATGTAGTCTACCCTTATTAAAAATTATATTTATGGTGTAAATAATAAAACACTTACTTTCTAAAGAAGCCTTGGATCTTTCCATGAATATTGTGCCTGCTTTTGGATGGAGGGAAGGATCTGAATCACAGTCTTCTGGTTCACGTTCGCTGATGTGCTGCAAATTACCCACACTCTCTTCTCCTTCAGGAGAATATGCTTCAAAATGAGGCACATCTTTATGTGACTGTGCAGTGCTCGAGTATGCACAGCAACTGTTTTTATTACCCATGCTATTTGCTAGCTAGGCCACACACTAGAGCCACTACAATTTCTGTACGCTGGAATACAAGAGTTGCATTCATTTTCTTCTGGTATCTCCTTTTGATATCACTTCGAAGGGCCTATGTAACACTTCATATTGAAGGCTGTTTGTGTACTTATGCCGAACCCTAAAGTGCACTTCATTTTCTTGTAAAATTACCTGGAAAATCCAGACAGGTCAATCAATGTACAATTGTGCAGAAATAAAGACTACATGTTGGGGGGAACTATCACATCCACGTGCTTCATGCCATGTCCTTGATTACAGAGACAAAGTTATATAATACAATTGATATAACCTTACTAATCGCCAGCCTACGCCTACTTCGGTACAGGGATGCGGCTGCTTTATACCATGCATGGATGCAAGCAAAAATGTCACACAGCTGACAGTAGTGAAATAAAATTAAAAACGGTTATTACTTATTTGTAAAATAAACACTAATAAATACGTTTAGAGAAACAGAAAATTACAAACCTCAGCAGTTTCTTTAAACACTGCACTTGATCACAACAGCCATTATACAATCAGAACCAGCACTACGAGGGACAAATGTCCCGCGCTGGAGAAAAATATCTTAAACCGGCTTTGAAAAATTTTTGAGTTGATTAAGTTAGCTAACCTGCTAATTCTAGCCCATTCTAAGGTTATTTCTACTACAGGTTAGAAAGATCAATGTTAAAGGTTTGGCACAGGGAAAATTTCTGCCGCTAGGTGCGCTGCATTCGCATGTGGGGACACATTAACATTGCGGTAAATGGGAGAAACACATATATTTGTTTATAAAATATTGTACTTCAATTATTTTACGTTATATGTTTATCGGTTTTAAATTATAACCTTTTATCTTTATTTCCAAGCTAAAAAGTGCGTCTGCGAGATGTTTTTACGTACGTAAGCAGTGAAAATCTATATGCGTGCGTTTGTTTACAAGTTGATTGTGGACACACGCTTATAGAGTCGTCTTGTTTTCTTGTATGTAAAATAACATTGGGAATAGTACGCTCGTGTAGTGTACCAGTCAAACTGTTAATTTTATAGGCATATTTTACTAACGAAAAATATTTCCACAGACGTTAGAAGTTATAGGATGTAAAGGAAATTGTGGTGTACTAACTTAAAATCTTCCGATTAGGTTAGTTTTGGTTAGGGCGAGTGATTGTACGCTTATGTTTTTA
>PNEQ01006646.1:5272-17216 GCA_003012365.1 Medauroidea extradentata
CAAATATTTCTTGTCTTTCTCGCCAGATGGAAGCACTTCACAGGGGACTTGTAGTCAACCTAACACATCGTTACATACATTTGATTTTATGTCTAAATTTCGTGAACTAGTTTAACAAACTGCAATATTATTGCTTATAAAATTCATTTAAATGCAACAGTATGATACGGTGTAGTATTTTTGTTTCAAATCGTTGGTTTAAGTGTCTAAATTTGCTACTGAAATTACATAACAAAAAATTATGAAAAAATGCATTTACATAGCATGTAAAATGCATCAGTAAACTGTTTCAAACAACTGTTTTTAAAAACCGAATGTGACACACAATTTTTCGTACTTTACTCTAGCAAGTGAATGCAGTAATTAGTAAATTTTTTAATTCTGATTCTTGCTGTAATGGCTGCAAAATTAGTATGCAAAGTTCGTTTAAAGTGTCAAAACATATATTAAAAATTTTTTTCTAAAAAAAATTATGTTTCTCCAATACTTGTAATTTATGTCTACTACAAAATAAGTAATTTCAAGTTCATTTTAACATGCTTTATTTAGGGAATAATCCCCCTTAAGAGTGCGTTGTTGACAAAAAAGCGCTGAAAAAAATTTATGTCTACGTTTTTTTTCGAAGCCAATAGGGAAAAAATACTCAATGACAATCCTAGATAATGGTATTTGCCAACTTTATGAGTAAATATTTATCTTGAATTACTAATTCGTTACGCGTGATCTCTTACGCCGCAGTTAAATGCACGGGATTCCGGCGTCAGAGATTGTGACTCAGAAGTTCTTACTAGTGGAAACAATTTTGTTTAAAACGTTGGCTTAAACTATTTACTAGGATTGCTATTTTTTAATTTTCGAAAATTGGCTTCAAGAAACCTACAGTTATAAATTAATGCTTTCAGCGTTGAATTATGTACAACGCCCTCTTAACGTACCATAATGCACACGAATGTGACTTCAAGATGCATTATGCACAGTTATTTCAACACTCTTTCACTTTTATGCTACATCGTAATTTTGTTCCGGAAATAACGTTTATTAATTATTTAATACGAGCTATATTATTGTGTACCGTTTTCTCGATACACGCGTGAAAATAGTTAGTTAGTACAAGGTTTTCTGATATACAAAATTATTAATGATATATATCTCGGATAAAAATATAAATATATTTTGAACTCTTCGTGACCAATCAAGCTTTTTGTTGGGTATAAGCTAGTATTTCCGATCATATATATTAATAAGTTTCAAATAATGACTTTGACTGCACCAACTAAGAGGAAGTACAATTAAATCACACGAAACAGGTTTAACTTGTTGTTGATATCCTACGTCTAACATTAATTTAAAAGAAGAAACCATATAAAGCGGCTAAATTAAACAATGTGTATGACTATCAAGACTTGTTTTACTAGAAATACAATGTGTGTTGACTAGATTGATACGCGATTATCATGTACTGCTACAGACCACATTCAGTCTTTCAAAAAGAGCTCTTAGGTTTGTGGAGTTAAACCAGGTCTTATAGACAATTGAAACTGAACAAACATATGAAGCAGTTTTTACGAACCAAGTGAGCAAACACTTTGCCTGAGTAATAGTTGTATATTAACAATACGCGACATTTGAATTTCATACACGTAACTGTGGAGCGAAAAATTATGTTCTTATAATTTGTTACTGTGGAATAGCGAAGTTACTCATATAGTTGATTATTTTAAGATAAGTGTTTATAGCGTCGCTCAACATGAAAATGTTGTATAGTAACTTTTAGAGTGGCTGTTTTTTGTGTAGCATTACCTCTCTACAGTTAATCTTCTATCTCAACGTTTCTGTCATTTGTTCATGTTACATACTATATCAATGAACGTTGCACGAAATGGTATATTAGCTACTGTAACAGCAAAATGGGAGATGCGTGTCTTGAAACATTAGTTAGCGTACAGACTTTAGATATACTTGGTTTGTGCGCAAACCATACGATACATAGCAAAATTAACCAAACTTGTGCGACTAGAGTTCGTTTATTATAAAGTTCACCACTGTCTTAAAAATACATTATTGTTGAAGAATTTACTGTGTTCGGTTTGATGACGGCCCATATTATGTGAGCGAGAAGAAATAGGAACCTTGATTGACCGTTAAAATTATGTTACCAAGTATTTTTAATATTATTAGTACACCACTGTATTTAAATAATACACCGAATATAATTTAAATACGTATTTAAATATGATTACAGCTTAGTTTCTTTTGTATTAGTGTTAATAGTATTTTAATACCTTCTGAAAACTTCAAAAAACACCATTTTTATTAATACTCTCTTAAATGTTTTAAAACTATTTGCACTGTTTCAAATGTAATTATATAAATAATCGAGATAGTGTTTTCAGTTTTGGCTTCATTATTCTGTTTCAGGTAGGTGCGACAGGAGTGCAGTACAGTTTCAACCACGTATGTGATTGATCAAATGTGGAGCTGGTGTGAGACGTGCGACAGCATATTGTAGAGTTGTTATCAGCAAATCAGGTATGAAATCCGACCAAGCCTGACAATCATTATTAGCCATGATGGCTGCCCTACTGTTGGAAAACTATCGCCCGCATAATATACATTAACAACTAATAGTTTGGGTTTGTTGTAACTTTGGACGTTATTTTATAATAAACTTTGTATACTCACTACAGTTTAGACATAGGAACAAGAAGAAAGTGTCGTAAAAACTGCAAACAGTATGAAACACGATCTGTTTTAGTAATCAAGCTAGTCGCAATTACTGAGTTGCCACGTCTTGAATGACGTCACTCGTCCAACTTATGCATTCCTCTTTTTCCTCAAAAAATGCAATTTTATCATAACAAACATACAATATTACAAACTTACACTTAATTGTCTTGAAGCCATTTTCTAAAATTAAACAATAACAATCCTAGACAATAGTTTTAGCCAACGTTTTAAACAAAATTTATTCCAGTGTTACGAACTTCTGAGACACAATCTCTGACGCCGGAACCTCGTGCATTTAACTGCGGCGCAAGAGATCACGCGTAACGAATTAGTAATAATGGATAAATATTTGCTCGTAAAGTAGGCAAATACCATTATCTAGGATTGTCATTAAATATTTTATCCGTATTGGCTTCGAAAAAAGCGTAGATCTCAATTGATGTTTTCAGCGTTTATCTATTTACCACGAACTTTTAAGGGTTTTCAAGTGCGATAAAGTCGTAATTTTATATTCGTAGCAAATAGTGTTAGTTTTGTAGACGATTTTTGTGGGTGCAGATTCCTCATACGAAACGATTTTAGCTGGCGTAGTTTTCTCATAAGGATGCATCAGAGTCAAAATTTGCATGTTCTGCTGCCATGCAAATAGTATTAGCCTATATCTTATCCAGCGATATGTGTGTATATGTATGTACATATTTATTTATTTATACACACATAAATATTAGTAGTTAAAAAAATTTCTGTGTGACTAATTGAATATCATTATTGCCATATTTGTTCGTGACTGACACCTCCAGAAGTAATTATCAAGCCAGGATATTCAGACAGACAGATAGCACTTGCTGAAACTTATTCTTTATTTTCGTACATTTTTACGCTTACAACCTTGTAATCTCACCCAGCGATATATAAAAACTTAAATATTAATTTATATACAGTCCTACTACTTTAAAATTTGTAAATGATTCAACTATAAACACTTTTTTTCATAAAGCACAAAATAAATGCCTAAGCACTTTACAACAATATTTTAAAACTATTATACGTATTTACAAAAAAGTGCAATGTTTACTTTCTTAGGCATCATTCCGTGAACGAGTCTCGACTCGTGTCGTCGTTCGTGAAGTCAGCACCTGGATACTTGAAGTTCGTTATGTCTATTGAACAAGTCTCGAAAAGCTCACAGTTCTCGAGATTGATTTTGCCAGTAGGAAAACCTCCTCAAGCATATTATGCTAGAGAATAATTCATTAATTATAGTTGTGTACACGTAATTAAGATCTGTTATCCTAATATTGTATTGCTTAGTCACACTTAATCTTGTTTAAAAATAAAACACTGTGTCGCTTCACGACTACATAATATCCAAATATTCTGGTTACTAACCACATGGATATTATTCACATGTGTACTATACATTTGGATACATATTCACATAGGAACATGTACACTTGGATACACATCCACGATTATGAACACTACCCATCAAGATACTATCCATTTATCTGGATACTATCCACGACGATACAATGCATCTGTATTCATATCCAACAATCTTGTTATTACCAAAATAAACACGATCCTTCTGGATACTCTTGAATAGAATCATTAAGATCTCGTTGTTAAGGGACTGTAAAAACCCTCTCACCTCAATCTGGATACTATTTATCTGGACAGTATACATCTGTATACTAACTTCATGAATACCATCTATGCGAATACTATTCAACGTTCTAAATACAATGTATATGTGTACTTACTGTTTATCTGGATACCCTATATCTAGATACCTGCCATTTGAATACATGTCCTACACTCTCCATCTGTATTCACTATCTGTATATAATATACGTTGTTACAGTACAGATAGATATACAAGCATTTTCAGCAAAACACACAGTATATTCGAATATTTAAATAAATGATACTAAAAATAAAACATTGCCTTTTTATGTTTACTTTAGTTATTTTTATATTTTTAAGCTACAAATTCAGTTCTTAGTTAAATATAACACCATGGTTTTCTATTGAATACTACCTGTTTTCTTTAGTTCTTCGAAAATCCAAAATGTTTCATAAGTGAGAAAAATGCATAAATATGAAGGTCTGAATCTGTTCACGAGATAATTAGTGTCTTTGGAGCCAGTATGTTTGTCATTCTTCGTCTTCATATCACCGTCGATGCCACTTCACGTGTCAGATCCACGAGAGTGTCAGAATTATCTTCATCGATATCTTTATAAACACTGTCTTCGTCATCTTCTTCAGTGGTTACTGAATTAAATGTACTTTTCCGAGGATATACTTTGCCATCTACGGAATGAATACCATACGGTTTATTTCCTTATCATTCCTACTAGCAATGCAACATAGCGTTCTTAAGTTCCCTGGTATTTGCTGTTACTTCCGTCATCCATGATAGTTCGCAAAAACTCACAACAAATGGCGAGAGTTACGCGTCACTTTTTTCATTTAATATATAACCCGAACTGCTTCAAACCAATATTTCGAAATGAAAAATGTTCTTACTTTCGAAGTGGGGTATTGACTTGCTAAAACTCTCATGCCTACTATGATAGTTGTACACAAAAGTTAATTTCCTATCGTGTCTGGTGTTTATGGTCAAGGGATGTAAGAATGTAGATACATAACTAAAGTAGTGCCATCACTAGTAAGCTTATCTGTTATTTACTCAAAGCACTCTGAAAACATCCACGATGGGAAAGAGTAATGACAACGGGTGGTTTTCCTATCCCTTTTTTACTCATACACTCATGAAACCGCACATACGCCTAGCAAAAATTTCTCAGTAGAAATACTTGTTCGGAAATAGTGGTGCATCCCATAATCATGACCAAATAAGGAAAACTATTTTGCTAGTGGTTTTTGTTCTGGTAACTACGAGGAAATAAAACATTTAAACGTTAATGTAGCTGTCCAGTGTTCACTATGACATACCGAGAAACAAATTATTTCAGTATTTTCTCCATTTAGTTAAAAAAAACTATTTCGATCCGTCCGAAGATCTGGAACATACGACAATCTGGAATATGAGAACCGGATTACCAATAACTTGGATTCGTATGAATTTGAGTAGATATTTTCAAAATCTTCCAAAATTACAACTTAAATAACGAGTTTTAAAATTACTTTAAATACATAACAAAACATGATATTTGTAACGTGCATGTACATGTGTAATTTAAGGACAACACGAATGTATTTATGAAGGTGGGTGTGTTTATGTGTATGTGTTTGTGAGTGCGTGTGGGCCGACAAAGTCCTCCATCAACATTATTTGTTCTTAAATAAATATTGCTAAGACAGAAAATAAATTAAATACAAAATACATATTAAAATAACAAATTGTCAAAATTTATAAGTCAAAAGGTGTCTTCAAGGGTGTTATTAATTTAGTTTAGGTCAATATTCGTAGAAAAACTTCACAACAGAAAGTTTATGAGTATATTTTAAGACATCAATATTACTAATCATATTTTCCATCAGAGTTCATATGTAATCATCCTCACACATGATATTTGTGTTTGGCGCGCACCAGCCGGTAGTTGAGCATAATACGCTGTCATCACGCCAGTATTCAAATCGTTTAAGTTACACGAGTGATTTATTGACGTGTGTCAACCACTGAAGACATAACGAGGCGTCGCCCTGGCCTAAACAAGGGTGCAGCATATAGTGTGTTAGTTATATATTACAAGCAGCATAACATCAGAGAAGGCAGGGCTGTCGACCATACTTACTGAGGTTAGTCGAGCTGGCCAACCATACAGAACTGGCGCCTAAGAGTATATCAGTCTATCATTCCCCTCTGATTGAAGCATCGCCAAAATCCCTGCTCACTAGTCGCTTCGATGTGATTAAATGCTAAAAATTTGAAACTCGGTGCCATTATGAAAATATGACACAGGATGAACAACATTCATACTATTCAACGTATCTTTGTTTGTAGTAGGTACATGTGAACCAAGTTTGTTGAAGTTCTAAAAAATATTTCCCTAGACGCGTGATAGTATACTTAAAATACGAAAGTTGCTGCCAATTTAAAAATACGCACACAGTAAAAGCGATACATACAATATTCAAGTCAGTTTTGTATGTAGTATATGTATACCAAAGTGTTAAATTCTGAAAAATATTTCCTTAGATATGTGATACTATGCTAAGAAGATATCAAAATGGCCACTGTTTTGATAACATGCTCACATGATGAACGAAAAAACAACATTCAAGTCAGTTTTGTATGTAGAATATGCGTACCAAGTTTGGTGAATTCTAAAAAAAAAAATTCTAAGATATGTGATACTACACTAGAAATATAAAAAATACCGTCGTTATAAAAATATACAGGATAAATGAAATACACAACCGTAAAGTCAACTTTATATGTAGTATGTGTGTACCAAGTTGGGTGAAATTCTGGAGAATATTTCCTACGATACGAGACACTAAGCTAAAAATATATAATTGGCCACCATTCATGTCAAATTTGTATGTAATATATTTGTACCAAGTTTGATGACATTCTAAAGTACTATTCCTTAGATATCTAGCTATATCTAAAAATGTTAAAAGGGCCGCCATTTAATAAATATGAACATGACTTAAACGAAATGTAAAAAAGTCAAGTAAGATTTCTAAGAACTATATGTGTACAAAGTTTGATGAAATTCGGTCCGCTAGTTCAAAGGTTATTAGGGGAACTCACACTCACATGGACACATACACACACATATACACACGCACACACACGCACGCACAGGCACACACACACACGTAGACAAACAGGTGATCTCATAAGCCTGCTGTTCCCTTCGGAAAGTAGGCTAATAAAGTGAAGGAAATGTAGTCTTATTTGATCATCATCCTACGTTTGTGTCTGTGGTTCTGTGCGCTAGGTATGTGTGAGTTGGTGTGTGTCTGTCCTAAAAACTTTTGAACCAGTCGACCTAAATCCATCAAACTTTGTACACACACAGTACTTGGTAATCTGACATTTTAAATTTATATATATAGTTTACACCATGTACATATGTTCAAAATGGCGGTCGTTTTAATTTGTTGTATTATTGGCGTGTATGCGTCCATATGCTTGCGTTTCTCCTCCCCCCTAGAAACTCTTGAATCAGTGGACCCAATTTATTAAACCTAGTATCCTTAAAGTACTTGTAACCTGACTTGACTTTTATATAATTCGTTTACACCATATTTTCCAAATTGCGGCCATTTTAAAATTTTTCAATAAAGATATCTGAGGAACCGTATTTTAGAATTTCATAAAATTTTGTCCACATATGCTACATATAAAGCTGATTTGATGTTTTGTCTTTCGTACATTTTGTTATATAATATTTTCGAAATGGCAACCATTTTGTAGGTATTTTTAGTGTAGTATTTTACATCCTAAGAAGTATTTTTTCCAGAAGTTCGCTAAACTTGATACACACATGCAACGTGGAAAGCTGGCTTGACTTTTTGTTTTTCATTTATCCTCTGTGCACAGTTTCAAAATGACAGCATTATATATTTTTTTTAGCATAGTATCACATATCTTAGAAAATATTCTTCACAACTTTACCAAACTTTGCACACATACACTGCATACAAAGCTGACTATACTTTCGTGCACTCTGTTCATTCTATGTGAATATATTAAAAATTGCGGCCATTTATATACACATATTTTTAGCATAGTATCACATATTTTGGGAAATATTTTTCAGAATTTCACCAAACTTGGTACACGTTTACTACATACAAAGCTGAGTTTAATATTGTGTATTTAGTTCATTCTGTGTTTATATTTTTTAAGTGGTAACCATTTTTAAATCTTTAGTATAGTGCCACATATGTTAGGAAACATTTATGACAAATACATCAATCTTGGTACACATATACTACAAAGTTGACATTACTGTTGTATATTTCGTTCCACCTGTCTTCATATTTCAGAATGGAGAAAATTTTTATTATTGTAGCATATTATTACACACGTTAGGAAGTATTTCCTGAATTTTAACAAACTGGGTTTGCATATGATACATTCAAAGCTGACTTAATTTTTCTTCTGTGTATTTCTTACAACCTGTGAACATGTTTTCAAAATGACGGCCATTTAAATATTTTTAACGTAGTATCACATATTTTATGAAATATTTTGCACAACTTCACCAAACCTGGTACACGTGTACTACATACAAAATTACTTAATATTGTTTATTTCGTTAATCGTGTGTGCATATTTTCAAAAAGGTAGCCAATTATATATTTTCTGCAAAGTATTACATATCTTAGGATGTATTTTTTTAGAATATTATCATACTAGCTACAAATGTACTAAACATCCAACTAAATTAAGTATTGTGTATATAGTTTATTCTGTGTTCATATATTCGAAATGGTTGCAATTTTTATTTGTTTGGCATATTATGACTAATTTTAGGAAACACAGTTTAGAACTTTACCAAACTAGGTTAACATCTACTACATAAAAAGCTGACTTGAGTTTTTTTGTTCATCCTTTATTCATATTTAAAAAATGTTAGCCAATTTTATTTTTTTAGCTTATGTATCCAATATTTAAGGAAATATTATTTAGCGTTTCACTGAACATGTTACACATATACAGCATACAATGCTGACTTTACTTTTGTGTAAAAAGTTCGTCCTGTCTTCATATTTGCGAAATGACGGCCATATTTATACTTTATCATATTAATAGATATCTTAGGGTATTTTTTGTCAGATTTCACCAGACTTGGTACACACATACTGCATACAAACCTGACTTTTGTATATTTCGTCTATTATTCTGTAATATTTTGAAAATGGCGGCTATTTTTTTTTATCATTATGATCGAAAGACATGACGGAAAATTTTATCCCCAATTTATTAAACTGGTAACTCGCATATTATCTTCGCAAGGTCATTTATCTTTAATATAAGATGTTATCATATGACGAAAATCATTTTGTCATTTACTATACCTAAACTACATACATAATTTAACCTGTCATGGTTATTTTGCACCTTTTCGAGGAAAGTAGGCTTTTTTGTTGTGCTTCTAACAATTCGTTTTAAATAGTTGTGTGTTTGTTGCAGTGGCAGGCAAAAAGAACAGCACTTGAATCTGACAGGAGTCAATATGTGTGAACACTGCCATATTTGGTTTTTAACTAATAATTTTGACATCATGGACGATTGATTGCTATTCAACGTAGGTGCTTTTAAGAAGCTAGTAATTACAATTTTTAACGCTTTTTGACTGCACACGCTTGTTGGGGCCGATACTCGAGTTTTCAGTCGCATGCTAGTTGGAAGCCTAGAAGTGTTTTTTAGCACATGGAGAAACTTACATTTCATTGTAACGTAAAATACTGGAGTAACCGAAAGATAAAACAATCTCTCAGAAAAAATTAACACTCGGCTTCCAACTCGCATGCAACTGAGAATGGAGCATAAGGCCCCTGGCAGGGAGTATTGAAGTGTTACCGCATCCGGCATGCATGACGATTTATTGCGATCAATGATGTTGTTACTTTGCGAACAACGGTAAAAACGTGAATTATTTGTGCACAATATTAAAAAAATGTATGACTGCCGAAATTTTTAGTATTAAGTACTCGGTCATATTTATTGTATAATTATATGCTTAGTAAAAATAACAGTATTAAATAAAATAATAATTTGAAATAGTCCGTTATTTCGACGTGGTCATAAAATATTTTAATCTTCATCCTATTAAAATAAGGTTTTGTAAAAAGTAGCTGAGTTAAAATTTTTTAAGATGTTTTCATTATACTTTGTTCACATCCTCCGCATACACATGACCAGTTTTGTTTAGTGCTTAGTGATAACAAATTTAAATAGAACACTGATTTGCATAATATCTGCGATGACTGTATCAAAAAAATAAATGATTTAATTAAGTTTAGTTATGTGAGGAATATAACCGCATTTATAAATACAAAATATACAATTATAATATTCCGTGGTATTACCTGAAAAAATTCGAGACTAAGTTAATGAAAAATTGGCAGATATATTTATGTGATTTCAGTTGTAGTATCTTACTACCTTTACGTTGATAAAAATGTTCACTTCGTTACAAAATTATGGTACTGTATTTTAAGAAAATATTGACCGATAAACTGTGGTAACGTAATAAACACCATGATTAAAATTTTATTTGTGTAAAGGAATATTCACGGAAAATTAAAAACGGAGAAAAATTATTTTGTGCAAAGAAAAGCTTACTAGCATGTTTAAAATTCGGAAGTTGGTTTTTGTAATTGAGTAGTTTACCTTGGTGTGTCAATGCAGAACCGCCCAAAATAAAATCTTAATTGTATATATATATATTAAATATAATTTCGGCATTACAATCAGGAAATAAATAGTTTACTTTAAGAAATTCGGTAAAATTTAATGAAAATATAGGAAAACATATTTGCTCACAGTAAAATGAATGTTTTTTCCTAGAACACACAAATAACAAGAAGTTACCAGCATAACTGATAAGCCTACTTACCTCAAAAAGGTGAAAATTAACCCTGGAAATTAAGTTTGTTAACGTAATTAATGAAAATTAAATTATACAATTGGTTTAGTCGTGTGAAACACGAAATATACTCAAGATAAGTGTGGTTGCTAAGTAATACGAGAGTAACCAGTTTATAAATCGGGAAATTTTTTCTGGAATGTCTTTCTACCATAAAGATGATAAAAATGAGCCCCATTTACAAAATTATTACAGAGTGTTGAACGAAATATACAAAAGTCAAGTCAGGTTTGTATGCAGTATGTATTAATTACCATTTGTAATGTTTTGTGAAATTCTAAAAAAATATATATATATATATATTTCTTAAGATACGGGGATACTATGCTAAAAATATGTTGAAAATATTAATACAGAATTAATTAAATACACAATATTTGATTCAGCTTTGTATTAAGTATATGTGTAGCAGGTTTGATAAAATTGCCAAAAATATTTCCTAAGATATAAAATGGTTTGTCAAAAATATGAAAATTGCCGCCATTTCGAAAACATGCACACAGGATAAACATAATACATAAATGTCAAGTCAGCTTCATATGTTGTATATGTGTACCAAATTTGATTAAATTATAAACTACGGTTCGTTAGAAACCTAAATAATCGAAATATTTTAAAATGGTCGCCATTTTGAA
>PNEQ01006646.1:17316-31215 GCA_003012365.1 Medauroidea extradentata
ATATATATATATATATATATATATATATATATATATATATATATATATATATATATATATATATATATATATATATATATATATAACACGGCTGTTCAACTAGCGAGAGCAATACAAGTATGGTACCCGTTGTAAAAAAGGACACAAAATTTGTACTACGATTAGTCAAGCAAAACATATTAATTAAATGAGGAATAAAGAACGTGAAATAAAATTATATTTCGTAGAAGTGCAAACAAATGTATGAATTGAAAAAAAATTTAATTAAATAGTGTGAAGTGAGTAAACAGGAACCAAAATATCACTTTTTTGTAACTTTCAAATTCTAATCATAAAACTGCAAAACATGCGGTTGCGTGTGGATTTTAGTATGAAATTTTATTAATCTTAGTGTCCTACATTCATTGTTTGAGAAACATTAGATAGCAATTTTTCGAAACTAACATACACAACGCTGATGCAGTATTGTAATTGGACATTTAGTAGGATCACGTGGATGCTTATCGCTTGACTGTTGTTAGTCGCATTCTGCATACATCCATCTCTTGCTTGTATCTACTTGACTGTGACAAGGACGGAAACTGCTGCCAGGCCAGAAGTTAGTGTGAGGTAACTGCGTGTTTAATGTAGGCAGCTGGATGTATTTACCCTCGTATGACTTAATGGCACAATTTCCTACTCTCAGCTACTCCAACCGTTTCGCAGGAAATTACCGAATGGGAGAATTGCCAACGGTACTATATCCATCTCGTGTCTCGCTTTTTATGAGCAAACGAATCCTCCTTTACCGTCAACAACTGCAACAGAAACTAGGGTACGCATTTCGTTGACGAAATTACTCTTTAACTTGAGCGCGACTTTAATACTTAACATCGCAGGATAAAATACGGGTTGTACAAACAAGTTTGACTGTCATCTAATGAAAAATTCTTGAACAAAATTATGAGTTTCCACCTCTTCATACCCGTTGACATTCACAGAATAATTTTTTTATGGCGTTGCGTTATGATGGCTCAAGTCGTACACACACATGTATACATATTTATTTATTATATCTATTTTTGTGCCACTCAACAGCCGAGGCCAATAACATAGGGACACATACAAAAACATATAACATTACAAACGACATACAAAAAACACAAAACATTACAAACGACATACAAAAATATGATTGTTATAGAAGCAACAGTAACGCAAACATATAGACCGACAATACTAACAAAAAAGCACACAGGAAGAGGAAAGACATTCACAGAAAGAGGGGACAATGTACCCCGATAATTATCTGTAACCGACCTAGGCCAAGTGTAACTGTTTGTAAATAAAAACTATTTAAAACTTTCATAATGTCTTGTTGGAATGTTATTTTCTTTCCAATGAAGGGATCAAACTCACTATATATATATATATATATATATATATATATATATATATAAGTATCAATCAAGTCAGGTGAGTCTCCTAGACTTTCTCACTTCACGAAATTTCACTTAAACTTCTTCACTTTTGTAAAAACAATATACTGGTGTACTTAAATTTTTTGTATAATATTGAGAAAAAACTTAAAATTATGACGCTATTTATTTTAAATCAAAACTATTAAGTAAAATATCTAACACTCTAATGGAAGCAGAGTTTAACAGTTTCGTTGCTATAAGAAACAATATTTCCAACGATGGTAATTTCTCTAAGGAATTGAACTTTTAAACGAAATCCACCGTCAAGTGTGCCACCTGCGGGTGGCTTAGAATGTTCATTCTGTAAACAGTTAGTATATAAACTACAATTTAAAATGGATGGTTCAAAAATATATATCTCGTAATACTACATTAAAGTTTCTTATTTTTCACTCAAGTAATCTAAAAATAAAAGATTACGAGGGGCATAAATTCACCACGCTTGACGGTAATTGCTTGCGACCAAAATATAAACAAAAACTTAAATTTTATATATAGTTTCCTTGAAGTGAATTGCCTTCGTTTTATAAACTTGACTCACAGAAAGCATTAAATTCAACGTTTCTAACTGAACACATGAAAGTGGTTTAGTAAAAACGTCTTTCATGTCATGTTTGGTGTGCACATTCTTGATAATTAATTAGATCTCTACAACTATTTCGCGAAGAATGTGAAAATGCACTTTCTGGTGCTTTGAACGTTTGTGAAATTCAGGATTTTTGACCCACTTTATAGCTAAAAAGACAGGCACTAGTTTCATGGGTGCAATGTCATGGAACAAAGGCGTGAGTCAGACGTCATCTTTGCCACCTCGTCTACTTGTCTAAGTGAGTGTTCTCCCACTGTATTTGCAGACTATTCCACTTACTGGACGACGTGTAGTGGGGTCACAGGGATAGCCAAAGTCACTACACACTTAGAGTTTGCAGGTTTTTTTACCAAATGTTTTACCATATTCCCATCGTTGTTGTTACTTTCATAACTATATTCCAAGAGGCGTTTGGATAGTTTCAAAAGAATTTATTTAGGTTTTTTGAGTAATATTGTGTAGCCATCTTCGCAGTTAATATTATAATCAAGTAACTAAGGCCAAACTATTCAAACTTCCTTCACGTTTCCTATGCAAGAATATGTTGTGAAGTACTTTATTAACATATTTATATTGAGATATGAGTACTTAACCAGCATGGATATGTCCAATCATTTCATAAACCCTGTCTTAACATGAAATTGCAAAATTTAAGATTCACAGCACCTGTGTAACTTAACCATGCATGAATTGTATTGAAAATATTAACGAGAAAGATTATTTTGATTTTGATTTCTTATTTTTACTATAGCCTAGGAATAGTTCTGGTTTAAATTGATATAGAACAGAGCTTGCCTACTGCTTATACGATAAACGCAGCGATTTGATATCGCCGTAACACATGCTATTCGTTTGACTAAAACCATGTAGAATTTTCATCTACCGATCTTATATCAGTCTTTCTTCTTCCGTTTCTGCCTTCTAACTTAGATGACTTTCAGATTGTGAAGCCTCAGCAAAATTTTTTGGCTTATCGAAATCATATAGCATCTTAATGAGATGTTCGGTGCGTTAAATTGTTGTTTGAATCCGGCAGTTGCATCTTTCTTTATTCATCTGAGCTATTAAATAAGGAATTCGCTACAGACTCATTTTCCTAGTCTATATTATTATTCGTGGTTTTTGGACAAAGTGCAAGGTTACACAAAGAGTCTCTCGAGATACATTTTTCTTTCAATTAAACAGTGTTTAAGACTTTATCGATATCATATATATGTATATATATATGTAGGCCTATATGTATATGCAGTATATATATTATATATATATATATATATATATATATATACTCTGAATATCCTAATAATACAGTCATTTTCTGTTTGGTATACCACTTCTTTATTTTCTCTGTTAAAACATAAGACATAACAACAAACTTATCAAAAAAACAACATATAGTTTATCAAGGTTTGTAAATTCTTTGTGAACAGTTCATAGAGTGTCTTCCCTTTAATACATATGTATCCTGTACCATTACAAACATATGTAACGGTACCTACAGTTTCAGCCCATAATGATTATGGCAATTGTTTCGTTACAAACGAACTAAAACACAGTTTCTATCTTACCTATTATAGACATGTGTGACTGGATAAGCAAGTACGACTTTTCTTCATATATACGTGACTGTTATAAATGTAATGGCATAACTGAGGCATGTCAACACTAAAAGTCAAATACTTTCTTCTATATTACGAAATAAATATTCTATCTTAACATAATTAGAAATTACATGAAACATAGTTTGCTGATCCAATAAACTTTATTCTTTCGTTGACAAAATACAAACGCCTAAATTTATAATGTATATACTCAGTTACTTATTAGGAATACATTCAGAAGTAAATACAATAATGATGGTCTAAAGAGTTATTTACTTTTAACCGGCTAAAAAAATGAGGAGGTTATCAATTCGGTTGTGTTTTGTTTGTTACCTCAGAAGTTCGTCATTTATTTACCAATTTATTTTTTGTTGAAAAGGGGATACTTTCAAGGGGTTGCCAATTTATTTTCATTGGCATTGTACCTTGCATTTCACAGTTACGTTAGGGCAATCATCAAAATCGAGTAGGAGTAAATGAGATATTTTGTTCAGTACTTAAGACCGAGGCATATAGTGCTGACGAGGGGGACATGAGGTGAGTATGGAGCGGCGTTGGAATGAAAGGGCGGGTGAAACGGGAGATTCTCGAGAAAACCCGCCAACCAACGGCATCGTCCGGCACAATTCCCACGTGCAAAAATCCCGGACCGACCCCGCCGGGAAAAGTCTAATAGTAAATGTATAGTGATTGAGATATTGGCAGGTTTATGAAAATCCAAGAATAGGTACGTACCTAACTATGGTCAAGGACTTTCTGGACTCACTAGGACTGCGAAAGTATAACGGAGCTGCTTAACGATAAACAGCACGAATATGGAAGGTAGGCACCGGAGCTCTGTAAACAATCAAGAAATATAAAAAATTTAACAAAAAATAACACCGATTTAAAAAAATTCTGCTCTGAAATAAAATACGAATACGTAATAAAATAATTACGTAATTTTTAGTTTACGTAAAATAAAATCAATTTATTAGGACAGTAATATACAATTGAAGGCCTTGGTGGATGAATGGAGCATGTTACATTTATGAACTTCTCAGAAACACACATAAAAAGTATTTTAGAAGAACAAGTTCCAAGATGTATTAAAACTTAACAATACTTGTAATATGTTCGTAGCATATGTAAAGCAAATAATCAAGATTCAACAAGTTGGATAAGCTTTAAATTGCTCTTTTCTCAGAAGTTAACAAATGTAACATGCCCCCTTCATCCACCAAACCCTTCAATTATTGTTATTTTTGGAGTCGGTGCCAACCAAGTTTCAAAGAAATTGTACGAAATTTCCTGAAATTGACAAGATATGCTTAAAATTACGTTATTTCGTTAATGTAGCAATACCTAATATGACCCATTTACAAAAGAACAAAATAACCTTAATTAAGCGACACCTTAATTATATATAAACCGAAATAAACCTATTTACGAAAACATACAAAACCGGGGCTAAAACGACACTTTGAAAATCTATTGAAAAATGAACACAGATGTCGAGTAAAATATGTCTAAATACCTTAAAGTCATTCTGAGTATCAATAAATCACAATGGAACACAATTAGAGAAAACTAATAGCATACAACCTCATCGAAATGTAGATATCGGACACAACTGTCAATGACATCTGCCCTCACAAGTCTGCCCGCAGTCAGTTCGCTCACTCAAGTTGATCTCTTCCCAGTCTCACCATAGACACACGTCTCTGTGCCTCGTGTTGTTCAACACCACGCCGCTGCTGTCTTTGTGTCCATTAAGACATGCTTAGTTATGGTCTACGTTGAATTTCATTACTTCGTTACACGTTTGTTAACTTTGACTGGCATCGACTCTGAAAATAACAATAACAGTGTGTTTCTGTCCTAATACATTGATTGTTTTCTAAACAATCTAAAAACAACGTAATTATTTTTTACTTTTAAGTAAATTTTTTTTTCAGAGTAGATAAATTAAAATTCGTGTTGTTTTTCTTAAAAAATTGTATGCTTACTTTGGTTTATATTCACGTCATCAACAGAACGTATACAAAAACATCAAATTTACATTTCTTATTTTAAAAAAATAAAAGAAATATCATAAATAAATGTGTACATAACTGAAATATTAAGGAAGTAGTAAAGCTTTGAACGTGACATTTTGAAACAATAAATATCTCATATACTGGATATTATCGACGTGATCTGATAATATAAATTTAATAATATTATTGTACAGTAACCCACAAACACAAAGCAAACACTGGCTGGTAACCATTATGGACACCCTTAAATTAGAAGCAATATCTGTAGCGTCACGAAATTTCGAATATTTGATGGCGAATTACGGAGGCAAGTGACGTATGAAATAAAAATAAACCTCTCGTAGAAATTGTCTTCGACTTATTGTTTTGTGCAAAACGATGAATTTTGGACGTGTAGCTATAGAGTCTAGCACGTATGCTACAATCGATGCTGAACATTCGCTGTGAACATCATGTACTATAAATTAAGGCGCCCGCTTAATGGCAGTGTTGGGAGTGAGGCACGGTGCCAAGAGCGATGTTGCCCGGCTCATCTGGTGCACTATCACCTCTACAGCAAGACTCTGAAACGACGTGAAGTGGCATCGTAGGTTACTCGCCTGAATGACACTTGCAGTGGTCACCTCAACTATTATATTGATGCAAGGTTTAAGAAAAGTCCATGTCATGTTTAAGAGTAGTTTTAGAATAGTCGCGTTAGTTGTTTCTGACTGAAGAAGTAGTTTTCAACCATTTTGAGGGTCTTTGAAATTATTTTCCAAATTGACGTGTGGCTTTGAAACTGCGATCCCGTCATCGTTTCAAGTGTTCTTTTCTTCCGTACATTGGCACAATAGGCACATGTGGAATAATTTCGTAAATGAAATCTACTTACCGACACATTTTAAGTGCGCGGTAGGCGGCGGCCTTAATTAGCTCACTTAAGCATAAACAACACATTATCCCCGGATCTCTATGTCTATATGTTACGTGTGTGAGTCTAACATTGACACAGCTGCGGCTAAAATCATATGTGTTTATCTTAATTAACTGCGATTTTATATATTTAACAGTGCCAAAGTCATAACCTTACATAATCAGGTAATTATTCAAGAAATAACACGTACAAATTGTTGGAATGATACTTGCGTTTAGACAAAATGACGAAGAACAGGTTTGTGGCATATATATGTATAGATACACACGTGCTTTACCGTTTGTGTGCAGCCGCTACGGACGTCATTACTTTGTTGTAAAAAGCTAAGCCCGGAAAAACAATCCTGAAATTCTATAAAAATGCAATCATATTTTGGTGCCACCTAACTGTTTTAATAAAAATTTTGATATATTTTAATCATTTTTATTTATCTCTATATGACGTTTACAGTCGTATGCGTTATTCGTATATCAGCATAGGCTTGTTTGCACACAATTATCAAGAAAACGTCAGTTGTTGCTAACCTTAAAAAAATATACGTTCTGAATAATATTCACAGAAATGTTAGTGGCTTTTGTAGGTTTAGATTTACCATGCGCTTAAAAACTGTTCTGACCTCAGCTGCGTTATAGGATCATTTATCCTTTGTTAGCGATGTTCCAGACTTGTGAGAGAAGTGTTGGGTGTGTGCATGCTGCTCAGGAGGTGAGGAGAAGGCGTGGCTTGTAATGAATAATGCTGGTCACGCAATGCAGTTCCCGAAGCCGCGCTTCTTAAACATTCCCTGTTCCTTGCTAAGCAAGTCGCTCCTCGACACGTACTCTGTAAATTGCACCAGCA
Organism: Medauroidea extradentata; assembly: GCA_003012365.1. Lineage (NCBI taxonomy): Eukaryota > Metazoa > Arthropoda > Insecta > Phasmatodea > Phasmatidae > Medauroidea > Medauroidea extradentata. Next base: position 24,741 of record PNEQ01006646.1, read on the forward strand.
CTCTTCATACAATATTCTCTTTCAACATACTTACCACTTCAAACAAATTGATTAAGTAGAAAAAATATTCTCAACTAACGCCAAAATTCTGAGAGTGTTAATGTATTATCTACTCAAGTTTTTTAAAATTCCCTACGGGTATTTAAAGTGTACGGGATATTGGCGTAAAGAAACTTAATGAATAATGTTGTTAACGAAGGAAGTTAATTTTTATGACAGATGATTATTCATAACTGTAGGACCATTTAGCCTACTACATTTATGTCACGTTTATGTAATTTGATATTACCTTTCTTAAAGCATTTATATTTTAGTAACATGCTAGTTTATGATTCGTAGAAAATGTACTAAAAATAGTTGAAATGCTTGTTATAAAGGGTTTTCAAAGTGAATGTTTATACTGCATTACAATTATCTAAATTACAAAATAGTTATAAAATAATTTTATCTTCTATAACTGATGTATTTATCTATGATATATTCAGTAAACAAATTGACTCCCGACATCTTGTTCTTAACATAAATATGCCTTCATTTATTAAATTATACACATTAGGAGACTTACAAAAATTTTTCAATGAGCATTACACTTTTCACGTACACATCGTATTTTAAGAATTTGTGGATATGGTGAATAAAGCGTGGCCTGTATTTTCGACAATGTCATATGCTGTCATCTTGGGTAGTCTGTGATGGCCTGTACAACGGTACTTGTTTTTACTGCTACACAAGAATCTTTGACTTCTTCATATGCTTTCTTATAGTGGAATAGGCTTTGGTGAATTTTTTAAATTGTGTCACCTTGTCTAAATAGCCTTCGTTTTTATCAAGATTAACGAATGCGGTCAAGGCCGTTAGACTATGAACTGTATGCTGGACAATCTTCTTGGTGAGGGAGAACAGGCGAACAGAAGCAGGCTTTCTTCACTAACAGACGTGAGTATCGCGAATTGAACTTCGTTGCAGGCTTCTAGATCGTGTACCGACTAACTGTGCTTGTCGTACTTCATTTACACCTGGGTATATTTTCCAACAATTCCTTTTATGTAAATTGAACAAATGCTTCACAAATAAATATGTAAATAATAACGTTAAAATAGTGAAAGTTGAATATCTCCTCGTTATAATTCACTTACAGGACACGGTCTTTCACACGAACTATCTGAAGAAATACATCAAATATTAATTTTCTTTCATAATTTAAATTTAAAAAATGCATTTTATTTTACGACAGTCGTAAAACATACAATAAGACACGTATTTTGTTATTGCTATATTATAATCAAAACATGTACAAGATTTAACGTATTTTTCATTCACTGACACATGTCATAATGTGCTAGGTACTATTAAATATTTTCTTGATACGTAGCTATCTCTTTAAGTTAATTCATTGCATAAAATAAATTAAATATAACTAATATTAACCTCTCAACAGCACTACCTAAACTCTGCCATCCACAAAGCTGGGAAGTTACATTTGGGAATATATGTCAGTGAGCTAGAATCCTCAAGCTTGCAAAATAATCTAGAAAATATGAACCAAGGAATCCTAAATATGTACTGTATAAAAATTATCTGACCTACGACCCACAAAGAGGGGGGAAAAAATTCAAGGAAATATAAGTACATGTCATAATGCATATGTCAACGCAATATAAAATATTTCTATTGGATTTTGGAAACACCCTTACAGTTACTGGGAACAGAGTATGGTTTTTAAAAATACCATTGGGCAAAATGTATTTTTGTCACGTACTGCATATCCGCAGTTAATATTTTTATTATTATGTGTGTTCGTAATATTTGAGCGGCAAGGAGGTCAAGTGCTGATGACGCACTACATTGTAACGACTTCCTCTTCCTCGTTCTACATCGTCTTTCATGTGAATATCACAATATGCCATAAAATTATGTACTTTAGATAATATATTTTTACGCATGAAATCCTGTCTGACTAGACATCAACATACCAGAACAGATTTTCTTAAAAATAACAATTTTAAATTTAAGAAACTATAAACCTAAAGTGTTAGTCAGCTGGGTCAATACATATTTAAAAGGTTAGGAATAGTTTAAGCTAAGTCATCGCCTGTCGTTCGAATGGCAATGTAGAGTGGTCAAGGTTTAACATTAAACCCACTTACATTATCTTTATCCATCAAAGTAAATTATACGTCAAACTATATTTCATTAATGAATAACAATGCTTTGACGTATCTTAGGCGTATCTGGAAACTCAATCATGTTCTTTAAAAAAAAGGGAATGTGGGAAATTCCGATCGCGATATTTTAAATACGAAGAAACTTTCGTTTCAACTTTCACAAATGAAAATAAAGTGTTATCACTTAAAGTCCCAGTGGAAGAAATAATACGTCGAATATAATGCACATATATTAAGTGCTCCACGCATGAAAGAACCACTTTCTCCATAATTACCAAAAAATTTAATAACACTCTTAAATTCATATTTTTGTATGTCTATTATAATTCGAAAATAGAATGAACCTAACTTATTAATATGTCCGTAAAGATTAGTAACATAGTTTTATAATTTTTTTATTTTTTAACTCATCAGTTAAAATGTAAAGTGATTGTCGGCACTTAACACCTGCTAAAAGTGGAAAAAAAAAATGCAAAGCACACAATTTTTTTCAATAGAGTACAAAATGACCGCCTCTATGGTCAGAGAAGCACGCAGCGCTACAAGGATTCTCCTTCCACCGTATCAACTATGGTTCTGATTGCAGGATTGGCGGCGCATTGCTGACTTACAAGCCGCTGTACACTTTCCAAATTAACCCTAAAGAAATTTCAAATAAAACTATTTAACGTATACACACATATATAGGCTGCAGACATGTTTGTGTGTGTGAAAGTTAAAAACAAAACATGACGATACGGGTTTACTACAATATTTGATATTCAAAATGTAGCACATCAATGACTGGGAAATACTTCAAACGAAGAGGCAAAGTAATAGTGAGGTTGTAAGAAATAATAAAGGAGTGTGCTTAGCAGAAGAGTATGAGTGTAACGCGAGTGAGAATGTGAGAAGTGACAGAGAGGGTAGTGGTAGAACTGTGTGTGGGGCAGCAGGAGGAAGGCTATGTTGTGACGTCCAACTGAGGTCAGTGCAGGCAAGCCTCTGCTAGGCCTTGTTACAAGGCTGTGCCGCCACAAATCCCCTAAAACCTCGCCGACCCATAGCCCTCCCCGCTCAAACAGAGCAATCCTTTCACAGGACACGCTAAGCCCTTTCGCGGGACGCACCGCTTTCCAACCCCAACTATCCTTCTGTCCAGCGTGCCATATTTCAAAGTCTGAGTTTATACAACCTCCAGCCTGAACGTTATAATTAGGATGAGCAAGTAGTTACACAAGTTAAACACTTTAACATTCATTACACGACAATGTGATGAAAACTTTTACTACTTGAAGAATGTTTGTAATTATATTATAAAAATATTTTAGCAAGTATACTTTGTTTACCACAGCAAAAATTTGTTTAAAAATTGACCAGTGCAAAGTACGTTCTTAGGAAATAACGTTTTTGTTACAATTACAAAGTAACTTGAAATAAAATGTGTGGTGCCATTTAGGTTTTCAATGCCCTTTATTTGGTAGCGTCAGTTGTAGCATTTTTAATACCATGTGTATTTAACAAACTCAACGTAAAAATTAAATATAATTTTTACTTTAAACTTGAAACTAAAGTTTACTTTACTGCATGGCTCTTTTGCAATGTTTCATACTAAAACAAAATTTGTGTTGTGGCAAATAATTATTTTGAGACATATAAGTTTTGAAAACGGTAACTTTAACTCCCTAACAGTATGGTCATATTTTCTAACTGTACAATGTCACAGGCACTCGCTTAAAATTTTAACCTCGTCAAATAAACCCGGGGATATAATGTTTCATAATACATTAAGCTATTTTTAATAGAAGTTAGAAGTCAAGAAAATAAAAAAATAAAAAAAAAAAAAAAGGTTCACAGACTTATGCAATGCGTTTGAAGTTTTTGATTAAATTTCTTTATTACCGTCAGATACCCTAAATCTCGTGATCGTAGGTAGAATGAAGTTCGTTTTGCCAGCACAGAACAAAAGTCTGTTGAAAGGTCACGCTTTGTATATACTCCATCCAACTTAACGAAAATGTATTCCGTGATTTTACACGTTGTGTTTGGTTTATCCACGAGAGAGTATGCCAGATTTTAGCCCAACATCAGGAAATGCCATTGAAAAACTTTTCGTGTGTGACAATGATTTGGAAGAGCTTGTGACTGGCCAGTATAATAATCTACCCGGTTTTCGGACGGGAGTCCTGGAAAGGGATATTTTGGTTAGTTAGAATTTTGCCGCAAAACTCTATGACGTCACACTGTAGTCATAGAATTTTGCCGCCAAATGTCATATTTTCTTACTTTTTATTTCAAAAGAACCCGTTTTATTGTACACAAGCTTCCAAACATTTAACATTGTTCCTTAAAATTTTCGTTTATTTTCCACTGATTCAATGTAAACTACTTTGCGTCATATCCTTAAACCCGCAGTACTCAAATTGCTTCTCAAAACTTTTTTTAGTGCGTGACTGTTATTATGGACTGGCAATGACATCTCATATTTAAAACTATTGAAATATTTTCCGTTTATATAGAAAATATATAAATTTCTTCCTTAATTTATATTTAGGCTACACTGTAAGAAAAATAGTTTGTTAATTTACCAAATGTGCGTACAGGAGCGCTAAGAAAGTAGGTATGGTAGAATAGTTTCCCAGACATCAATGGTAGCACTCCTAAACCTAATTATAAAACAGTCGAATGCATACTAAAGTTACCAGACTTGTATAGTAACATTTGTAAAAGTTTGCATATTTATAATACTGAAGTATGGTAACTGTCCCATACTGTGTATGGGATAATATTTTCCTAAACTTTTTATGCAGTTTTTTACAGTGTACTTATCCCAATTTATTGGTATGGTTGTACACTGTCGTATGATAACCAAACTATTTTTTTATTCTATATAGCGTGTCTACAAATGACGAACCGTTTCAGGTTATTACTGTTGGAGTTTCATTGAACAAACCGGGGCGTTACTTACCAGATAAGTACAGAAACTCGCCAAGTTTAGTATTCACGTTACAATTGTTCAGTACCTTATCGCCTTGCAATACGGCACACATCAACTCTGTATCAAGTTTTTGTCAAACGTCATGCAGCATAACCCTGTTAATGCGAACGAAACCGTTGACGATGTGAGCCTGACAACAAATGAGGCCACAGAATCTACAGGAAGCCTACTCACACAGACAAGCAGATTCTCAGTACTCATACTGTCAGAAAAGAAAAGTCCTTAATACACTAATTTACAGACCAAAAAAAAAAAATAATAATCCGTGAAAAGTAACATCTAAATGTGCAGCATTAAACCCTTTCTTGCCGCATTGTGAGCTATTGGCTGTATTATGCGCAAGAAAGCGCACACCATCAACGCCAACTGTAAGATGATGAAGAAGAAAACACTGAAGCATGTATCTATACTCCCCTATGTCAAAACCACAACGCACTAACTGGCCCACCTTCTCTGAAAGCATAAGATACACACAGTAATGAAGCCTTACATTAAAACCGCAACATACTGGGCGACGTTAAAAAGTACTCCAGCCGAAGTACAGACTGGCGTTTACAAAGTCCATTGTTCGTGAAGTAAACTCTACATTGGCCCCAACCGGAATAAAATTCACAATCGTACTGACATCAGAAGGACACTGGCTCGTGGTTGGCTGGACAGCTCAGACAATCAGATAGAATCACGCCAAACGCAACCATACATAAATACAATCTGTCCTAATCGGCCTTAAACTGCCCTGTTGTCCACATTATGTTAGTAGCTGTAGCATATGACATAATGTTGCCAAAGAAGCTACATTCGACGTGGCTCAAGCCTACAAACAATGAACATATTATTAATAGAGACCCCTGAATTTAGCGAAAAGATTTTATACGAACTTGTTTCAATGCCGTGTGTGCACACCGTAAGCTCTGCTTTGTGGTGATTGACTGCGGTGCAGAAGCAGCTTTACTGCACTACCACCAACTTCGGCTGATGAAATCCATGTATATACCACAATAATACTTTAGAAGGCTTCACCACCACAAGCCGCAAATAAGCATAGATAAGAGGAGATCATTGAAGTAACACCACAACAACAAAGACATTTAAGTCTGTAAAGCTGACAAAGAAAATGTTATGATTGTTACAAATCTACAGATTATGACAACAAGATCTCAGTGCTGTTGTCTGATGTTGGCTATTCGTGTATGACCAGGAAACCCACTGACAAAACTCGGTACAACCATCAAGAAACATATAGCCGGGTCATATATCAATAAAGAAGACAAGAAACGCTTAGTCGTGAAAGTCCCTAGACCATTAACTATTCATGACCTTGCTAATATCAATA